>PVJO010033349.1:0-12245 GCA_004026905.1 Hystrix cristata
AAAGTTGATGATAAAAGCAAGTAACTAAAAGCAAGCTACAAGGTTTATTCGGATTTTCCCCGAGTTTTGCCAGGAACTTGCTAAAAACACAGAATCTCAGTTTCCACCAGAGACCTGCTGAAACAGAATCCACATTCTAACAAGAGCCCATTGATCCCAACGTACATTAAAGTCAGAGAAGCCCAGCTGCCCGGCACCACACTTGAAGTGCGGTGAAAGTATAGTTTCAGCAGCTGTGGAATCGTGCCGCAATATTTTTCTCTTTTTGTTAAACACCATTAGTAAGTTTAGTTTGCTGATAGGTCTTCATTTGGAAAAGCAAATAACAGTTTAAGAAAACCTCTCCAAGTTCATGTGTCCAGGTATAATGGGGGACACCACAGTGCATTCTGAACAGTAGCTACTTGTCCCTCAGGTCTTAAAACATTTGCTGACTCAGTTAGCTATCATCTCTGTGTGCTGCAAGATCTTGTGTGATCAATTATAGAAGAGAGGGCCATTAAATTACAAATCTCCTACCTTGGATGCTGGCGTTAGGCACATTTGGGGCACTGCAATAATCGCTTAGTAAGTAGAGAAAATCTTTCATGATTATTGCGCGTATAAAAGATGCTTATTTGCAGAAGCTTGTGTTTGCACCAGGTCCTTGATAAGCTGGTACTATATTTCTAAACTTTAGAGTACGCGCTTTGGGCTGAATCAAGGAATGTCAAACACTCTTTTTGGGTTACTGGGGATCGAAGGCAGGGCCTTGTCCTTGCTAGGCAAACACTCTACCACTTGAGCTAAATCCCCAGCTCTGAATCAAGGAGTGCAATGATAGTGTAGAAGATGGCTAGTAGACTTATATTTCTCGTGGATCGCTCACATTAGAATTACCTAGTACTGGTTAAAAATGTTGACCTCTGGGCCTCACCTGAAAAAGTCTCTACAGGTGATTCTTGTTAAAAATTAAATTTTTAACAAGCTTGCCAGGCGTTAATTACATAAGCTAATCTTTGTGAATTACCACTGTATACCACCAGACTTAACCCTCGTTATTGTATGGACGAGGAATTGGAAAGAGAAAGCATACCAGGGACTTGCCTAAAGTTTATAAGATGGCTGGTGTCTGATAAAAGTCTGGCATCTGCTATAGGCATCTGGCTGTTTAGGGGTCTTTTAGATCTATTAGTATTTAAGGAAGGCAAGGCTAGCTGATTGTGGGTGGGAAACAGGCAAGTAAGTGGTAACTAAACAGTAGCTAAACTTGGAAACATTTCTTATTGTATTAAATGGCCACTTGTCTCTGGGGATACCAAGTCCACAGGATTTAACTAGAATTTAGAATCAAGGTAGTTAGTGGGCTGAATTCTTCTAAAAGCTGACATAGTCCATAAATTACCAGGAGGGGGCAGCAGAGAGCTGCCAAATGGCTTCGGAAGGCCAGGTGAACCAAGGTTGTCAATTAGGAGCTTGTTGGAACTGAAAAGTAAAAGCCGGCTACCCTAGGAAGAGAATCTGCTAATGACACATAATCTGGACAGGCCGAAACAGCTCTAAACTACAGAGCTGAGTGTGAGCCAGAGGCGGTTGCCCCAGCGGAAGCCAGGAGAAGGGTAAGCAGCCAGGGGTCAGGGTGGGGTTGTCAGGAAGCTCATGAGCTGTCGGGGAGCAGCAGGAGGTGATTGCCCTGGTCCGACCAGGACACAGGAGTGCTTCGAACAAAGAATCCTATCGTGGGGGCTGGGGATTTAGCTCAGTGATTAGAGTGCTTGCCTTGCAAGCACAAGGGCCTGAGTTCGATCCCCGGCACCACCAAAAAAAAAAAAAAAAAAAAAGAATCCTATCGTTAAAACTCTAATTAAATTATGATTATTAAAAATTCCGGACCTTAATTCTTTATTGAGAAACCCTTTGGTAGTGAGCTCTTCAATACTTTTTGGAAAATGTCCTTGTATTAAAAAAAAAAACTTAAGAAATACTAGATGGTACATGATTAAATACAGCAATTATGGTACAATCGATACTTGCTCCAGAAGTTTCAGTGTGAGGGGAGATCAATGAAGGTTTGAGTGGCCAAGCAAGGCTTCCCTAAGGAAGCAAATTTGATCTGGGCCTTAATGGATGAGTGTGATTTAGAAAGTCCAGGAGGACAATCAAGGAGTGCAGCGAGCAGCTCCACGCAGGTCTTCCAGACCAGTGCTGTCTATATGCAGGGCACCTGGAGTGTGCAGTGGGCTGGGGCATAAACGCACTTGTTTGACCCTTGGTGGCTTGTTTGGTTTGGATGGTTTCCAACGTTTTCTGAAAGCAGAGTCTAGTTTCTTTAAGAATGGGATTGTATCATTCGCTCAGAAGCAGCAAACGTGGCTATCACATACATCTGAGATGGGCGGCCCACGGCGAGACTGTTTGCTGGGGAGCCTGATTCCTTCTGGCTAGGGCACCATAATTTTTCTCCGTTTCTGTCTGAATATAAAAAATTTATACAATTTCTATGAATATGATAAAAGGTTTTGTTAAGAATTCTGTAATGAGAACCAGGTACAGTTAAGTATACAATGAAGGACACAACATGTGCATCTTCTATCCATTCATGGGCTGGAATGATCCTTACAATTGTGGTCCAGAGAATAGTCATGACTCACTGTGTAGACGTTCTTTGTGTATTCCACATCTCCTGAGTGGTTAGCTTTTTGCTTTTTATTCTGAATCACAATAGGTTTTGTTTGTTTTTTTGTTTTGTTTTGTTTTTTGCCTTTGCTTGAGGGCTACAATATCAGGTCATTTTCAAGCAATTTTTATAAAAGACTTCATGCCCTCCGTGGCATCCTACAAAGCATTAGCTTGTATTTGGGCTGGTGACACAAGTGCTCTCATCCCCGGGATAGAGTATTTCTCAATATTATTGTCAATATCATTACCATGTTCTGAGCGATTTGAAAGATAAAGCACTTGCCCACCAGCAGCAATAGCTCTCTGGAGCTGTGATTCTCTTGGGGGTGGTAATGCAATTGAAGGTGAAATTGGAAAGGACACACCCATCACCAAGGGAAGCATCACAGAGACTCTGAAAAACCCTCTCCACCTTCTGAGGCGTTTTTAGGTAAAAGGCATGGCTATAATTTCAAGATTCAGGATATAGTGTGTGTGTGCGTGCGCACGTGTGTGTGTGTGTAGTGTGTGTATATATAGTGTGTGTGTGTAGTGTGTTATGTGTATGTGTGTGGTTTTTGGTAATTAGTATTTGTCTCTGTGCTGTGAATTTCAGAGAGGTGTTATAAGTCCTTTTGGTGAGTCCCTTTGGTGAATCCCATTTGGAATCCAGGATGCAAGTGTGTTTATCTAGTACCAAGGAGGCTAGGGTGGTTGTTGGACAATACTTCTACCCTTCTTCTTGCCAACACCAGACTACAGGGAGCTCAGAGATAGTATTAATTAATCATTCAGTGCATTATTTCTAGATAGTATTTTCCTTCTGGGCATTCCTCAGTGTGTCAGGGAATCCATAGAAAATTATTTGAGGAAGAGGAAAAAGAAGTTAGGGTTAACTTATACTCCATGAAATGAGAAGGATAACTTAGATTGGAAGAAATTAGCTACTTGGAAGTCCTTAATCTCTCCAAATGGTTGAGTTGTTAGAAGTAATAAATGTGAAATCATAGTTGAGCCCGGATTTAGTAAGCCTGGGCCAGAGATTTAAATAATCTTTGTAGATTTATGCTTATTTTCTTTTGAATTACAAAAGGAAATAAGCACCCTTTCCTGTCTCTGTCCACTGTGCCTCTTTAAAGTGGTGGTGGCTGCATTAGACAATGTGGCTTATGTGACTTGCCCGTGGTGGGTAGGAAAGTGCTTCGTGGACTGTGAAATGCATTTTGGAACCACACTCTGGCAGAGGGGCTGATCTGGGCTGCACCCTTGGAGAAGTCCAAGGTCAACTAGTTTCTTTGGAGGGGTGTTTGGGGGTCTTCTGCTTCTGTACCCCAGTGGTCTGAGCTCTTGGCACACACTAGGTTTCCCTGTTACCTTAGCCCCTGCGTTGGGTCTTGCTGTGCTGTGGCTGCCTCTGCAGTCTGTCTGGGACTTCACCACTGTGACCCTTTCTGGAAACTCCCCATGACTTTCAGGAGCTTGAGGAAGATTCTGGTCCCATTCGTAAGACCAAGAGACAGCTTTGAAAAGTTAGCTGAGGCTTTTTCTCTAATTGTTTTTCATCATCAGACTTGATTTGGAGCCAAGGGCTCAGACTGGGGAAAGGGCAGACTAAAGAGGATTTTCATTCTACCTGGACAGAGGTATTTTCCTTTTTGGAAATTCCCTCAACCCTTTCTTAGTACACTGCTGGTGTCTGGGACTCTAATCCGAAGAGGGGGGATCGAGGTGCATTTTACTCTTCTAGCTCCTTTGTCAATTCCACCATCCCTCAGGTTGGGAGGAAGAAACTTGGGCTTTCCATTTCGTCTACATCTTCTTTCTACCTTAAGGAAGCTTGCTTATGGTGAGCCGCCAAACACACAAGGAATAGCCTCCCTGTGATATCTGCTCACTCAACATGTGGCCAGTGGACAGAGGCGGCAGCAGCATCACCAAGGAATGTACACTGTAAGAAGTGCAGCGTCTCAGGCCCTCCAAGGCCCCACTGGGTCAGAATCTGCATTGTCAAAAGCACTCCCCTCCCTGGTGACTCGTCAGGGTTGGAGAAGCACAGGTGTCCAACAGCCTGCATGGTCGAGCTGGTATGGCCTTAGCCTTTACTAAGTTAGCAGAGTTAAAGGGATTTAGGAAATCCTTTTTCTCCTTAAAATGTCTAAGCCATTTGGTTGCTGCAAAACCCCATTTTGGAACTCTGAAGCTGAATATTAACTATTTTTCTTTTTGTATTCTTGCTTTAATCATCATTAACTTTCTCAAGGGAAGTAGATGTTTTTTATAGACTCTGGGAAGTTCAGTGTGCGGAAATGCAAAAAAGAAAGGTACTTAATCATATTGAAATAATATTCCTTTTACATTTTGAGAAAAAGAACAAAATAATGAGGTGAATAAAGTAGTTAAGCTGGTTGTAATATAATTTGTTAGACCTAAGTTTTTCTTGTATATTTTTACTCTGGGATTGTGCAATTTGTAAGTTGGAAGCAAATTTAATTGATTTTCATTGCTATATCCATGCTTAAAGTGTGTTTCACAAAAATGCTCTTAAATGGGAATTTCATTAACAAATTGGTTTGGTAAGTGCTATGAACTATATGTTCCTCTTGGATATTTTCAATAGACACTATCATTATAAAGATGTTGTACAGTCCTGCCAAGAAATTCCTCTGACCTTACCTGACACGGAGTTTTCAAAACTCATTTGATCATGAAACCCTGTTGCATGTCATATCCATTAGCATACCATTGAATTTGTGTTCTCTAGAACATGTTTTAGAATATTCTAAAGCACACCCCTTATTTTACATGAAATGATTGTTCAGTCTGTTTGTGATGTCCCTAAGCTCCACCTGATGGCTCATAACTAGTCCCAACTGCCCCAAGGTTTATCTCTGGGGCACACAATCGAGGGGCTGTAGCACCTACAGAACGCTGAAGGAAATGGCTTCTCCCCGCACTGCCGTCGTCCTAGGCCCAGCTGATATGCCTTAGATGTCTGGTATTTTATATCCGTCGTATGTTGTATGCCTGTCTTGTCAGCCAGTTGAGCTGACAGCTCTGATTCCTCTTCATTCAGTTTCATCCCAGATACTACCTCTAATATCTCCTTGGCACAGAGAACCAAATGGATGATAAGAAAGTAGCATCTCTCACTCACAACCCAACTCAGACTTTCAGGCTGAATTCCTGGAACTCCTGCTGATAAGAAAGACAGTTGGACTATTCCCAAAGTAAATCTACCCTGATAAGTTGGCAGCGATTACTAAATAATAACTGTAAGAGGAAAAGTTCTGGTTTCATAAACCCAAAAGGAGGATGCATAGTCTGCAAAGGATTATGGGGTCATTTCTTGGCATAATCTTGGAAAATTTTTCAAATTCTGTGTGAGGCCAGTCTAAGAATTTCAGACTTTTTCTTGTGATATTGTCTAGATAAAGCATATAAATGTTTACTGAGGATGAAGTCTGGGAGATTCTTCTTTTTTCTTATAGTGGAAAGAGTCTTGTGCACTCTGTGTTTGAAAATCATGCTTCGTTTCCTGGTCATGCATACAACCAATTGTGTATAGAATAATATAAAGTGTGTTACATGGGACCAGTAGACTCTACCATAGAATTTGGTAGATGTTAGTCAAAAGACAGTCCTGGGGTCAAAAAAACTGAGGCACTGCTGAAGATGGTAGTGGAAACTTTGGTGGGGTCGAGGTAGACTAGAAGGAAGGTCGGAGACCCAGTGGGTTATCAGAGGGTAGTAGAGTTGCACAGCCACGCTCATGCCATGTGCTTGTGGTGGATTGTCTGTTTTGCCTGCTTTTGGACTCGGCTTTGGCCACAGGTCTTGCTTTGGCCAATGAGATGACACGAGCAGGGCCTAAATCTTGGCTGGGTGAGAGCGGCCTACTGTACTGTGTTCCTTTAATCTGGACCCCAGAAACCCACCTGAACCTAATCAATAGCTGGAACCAAGCCCCGGCAGCCCTCAGCTGGAAGCAGAGATACCCAGCAGAGGCAGACTAGAACAGCTATGTTGTAGTGAACTTGCATATCAGTGAGTGTGAGAATCCTTGCTGTAAGCCACAGGGATTGGGAAATTTGTGAGGAAGCACTATTGTGTCAACAGTTGCCTAATATACTGGGTTAAACACAGTTAAACAATTCTCTGTAGTGTATTATTCTAAGAAGACTTGATCTGCTAAGCACATGACAAATCTTTAAGATGGTCAGGATGAATAATATTTGCTGCTGAGCCCCAAGTTTTCAGAAGGATGTGTGAGGCCAAGGCAGGTAGAGATAATAATTAGAATTGACCTTTAGGGGGAGGGTAACTACAATGGTACCTCGTTCAGGAACTTAATTCTTTCCACGATTCCGGTTGCAACTGAGCAATTGGGTTGGGTTGCAACCTGAATCATGGAACGAATTCTGCAACCAGGATCATGGAAAGAATTAAGTTTGGGAAACAACTCAGCCCCAAGGCAACAGACACACAGAAGTCCACCCTGAGAAGGATTGCTAATCTGATAGGTGACAAGCCAGATGGTTATTGAGTCACAGTGTAGGAAGAATGGTTTTGGGTAGCGGGCGGGAAAGGTGAAATTTTTGAGATTGCTCCATATTTTACTTTCAGGAATATAGCTGTTGATATATTCATTCTATGGGAGATGGACACAAAGGGCAGTACTAAATGAGGAAAAAACACTGTCTGAGGTGAAGATACTCTGACATAACCAATAGAAGAATGGAAATATGAAATGTGACAATAAAGCAATTCAACTCAAGGCCTCTAGTCACTGGGTGATGTACCCTTCTCTAAGCTTAGCTAGTGTATCATTTTATCTTGTGAAAGGGAGAAGGAAGATGCTAGCTCACTGGGAGGAGTCTCCTACCAGGGGAGGCCTAAAATGCTATCAGTGAGATCTTGGACTGCTCTGCAGGAGGGCCTGAGGGAAAACACCTCTCTTTCCCCTTGGGTGCACAGGGTCTTGCTGTATAGTTTAGACTGGCCTTGAACTTACTATGTAGTCCAGGCTGGCCTCAAACTCACAGTGATCCTCCTGCCTCAGCCTCCTGAGTGCTGGGGTTATAGGTGTGCGCCACCACACCTGGTTGAGTGCACATGTGTTCTTGAATATCTTTTTCCTTGCTCTTTTGCCATTGGAGTAATAAAACCCAGATATTAAAATAAGGATAGTAGAGGCTATTTGATTCTTACCTTTGGGACAGAGGTTGGGAACACTTTTTCTGTTTTTCCAGGGCCAGATATGCAGTAAATATCGCAGGCTTCACAGGCCATACAGTCTCACTCACAACTATTTATCTCTGTTGTGGTACAAAGCAGCCAGGAATAAGACTTGAATAAATGAGTGTGGCTGACTTTCCATAAAACTTTACTGGCAAAAATAGGCAGTGGGAGGTTGGGGATTTAGCTTAAGTGGTAGAGCGTGTGCCTAGCAAGGACAAGGCCCTGAGTTCGATCCCCAGCACCCCCCTCCAATAAAAAGCAGTGGGCTAGATTTGGTCCCAAGGCCACTGCTGCTTTGGTGGATGACACATTACAGCATCTAATGCCAGCCAAAATTCACTGTAAATCAAAGGCCCTTCAGAGATTTCCCCTCTACATATCTTCCACATGCGCTGGGGATACAAAATACACAACTGGCTTTTCAGATTCTGAGCTTATGTTCTCTTTCGCTCCTTCTTTCTAACAATAAAGGAAGGACAAAAAAATTGTGATGCTTTTGTGAGGTTAGCTAGATCTATAATAATTTTGCGTCTACAGTATTTTGCAGGATCTCTACTTTTATTTTTGAATTTTATACAAAAGATAGAATGTTCAAAAATGCAATAGTGAAATAAATGGCAGCAAATTAAATGTTACAACCTGGTTAAAAAGCAAGTTAAAATTTTAAGAGCGCTCTCCCGAGACATGGCACCGTGGCGTCCTGCTCTAGTGTTAGAAAGACAGTCAGTGTATTTAGCATCGCAGGCGGGCAGCGTGGATAACCGCGGACTCTGCTAAGGAAGCCTGTATCATCTGCATGGTTGCTTTCTTGCATTCCGGTGCATTTGAACATTTAATGACACTACCTCAAAACATGGCCAGAGTTCTTCCCTTTTGTGAGTTTCCTAAATTTTGTGCTGCTGCCACTCCTTCCGGGGTAACTACAGGTAGCATCTTTAAGGAAGCTGAAACAGAGATGGCACAAGAAGTTTCGCCTGCTGTTCATGATCCACTTAATTATCAGCTTTGCTAGATCACTCATCAGGAACCCCAAAACTTTCCTAGACATTTTCGGAATGAGGGGGAAAGATTTGCTGTTGCCAGCACAATCCTGTGTTTCTCTGCTTTTCCAAGGCTTTCATTTTCGGACTTGGAGAGGCAAAGAGGCCTTAGTTCCACACTGAGAAGTTTCTCCAGAGACTAGGTGAATATGAGGAATGCAAGTAGAGGATTCTGGACACTAATTTAAAAATCTCTCTTAAATTCTATCCTCGTCCATAGTTCTCCTGAACTATGAAATATAATTGGATAATTCTGATTTTGTCCCCAGCCTGTATGTGCCTTTGAATCTTCACATTTTGATGCTAACCGAGATTGGCTTCATGCTTATCAGCTGGTGTTCTTGAAGTCAGCAAAGCTATTTCCTGACTGAAAGAGTCACAGGTAACAGTTCCAACTGGGAGAAAGTGACCCTCTTCTGAAAGAACCCGAAGCAGCAGCCAGGGTCCCTTTTCTTTGAATTTTTGCTTTTGGCACCGAAAATGAGGCGGCTTTCTGATAAAAACAAGAAGATGGAATCAGTTGACTATATCAAAGGCTTTGGAAATATCCAAAGATAAACACAAGGTAAATTATTATAATTCCTTCCTCAATCACCTCTTTACGAGGCTAATATTTTCAGTGAGGCCATTAGCACGGACATGTTTTTAAAAACCACTTTATTTATGTCTATAACATATTTCATGTAGTAAATCCACAAGGTCACATTTTGTTTGCCTTGGTTCTGGCATCTGTCTGTCCATTTCACTGTTAGTACCAACTTTGAGGATTTTACTGGTAAATTCTACTCTCTAGCTCCAGAATCAAACGTTATCTAAACCAATGAACTCACTATGCACCTTCTGGCCACTGAGACGAATTCTGATGGGAACACAGGTTCATTGCTATCCAGTGAAATATCCTCAGACTGTTGCAGAGACGTGGAAAAGAAACAGGTGCTCCTTTCACAGGGCTTGGATTGAAGAACACAGAACTCAGTGCTGTGGCAGCCATGTGGCTCTCATGCGACTGCCGATTGGACCAGCGCCCAGAACACAGAGCCAATAAGGAAAGAGGAGCATCCTTGAAGGCCTGGCTAATTTACACTTGAATTCGCTCCGTGGAGCTTTCAATTACATGAGACATTAGAGTTTGTTCTTATTTAAGCCTTTTGGGTTGCTTTCTGGGATGGTGAGTAAATAAGGCCAAATATTCCCTCTCGATGACCACTGTCCAGGCTGAAAGGAGCTGTAGCGTTGGTCCCTTGAGTACCGTATTGTGTGAACCAGGCAGGGCACAGACTTGGTGCCTGTCACAGTCTGCTGGTGGGGGAAGTACGTCGGCATCCAGGTCTCCTTCCCTTCTTGCCTTTAAATTAAGAATATATCCAGTATTAGGATATGAGACACATTCAAGGAAGTTATCTTTTCTTCTTTAACTTATTTTCCTTCAAATATGCCAGGTCTGATAGTTTTGTTTTATCTTCTAAAATAAAATCACAACTTCTTGCCAACTAAAACAAATGTTAAGAGCTCCAGTAACAGCCCACAGCTTGTCAACCTGAG
Organism: Hystrix cristata; assembly: GCA_004026905.1. Classification (NCBI taxonomy): domain Eukaryota; kingdom Metazoa; phylum Chordata; class Mammalia; order Rodentia; family Hystricidae; genus Hystrix; species Hystrix cristata. The sequence continues at coordinate 10,458 of PVJO010033349.1, forward strand.
TCTGAAAGGCTATCTTCTCCGGTGGCTGTGTGACAGGCCTGTCATATCCCAGTCCCTGCTGCCTGAAAAGTGAGTGCATGGTGCTTGCTCTGGCAGCACATATAATGACATTGAAAAGTGAGTGCATTCTTCCCACCAGACTCAGACAACTTGACCTTGACCCTAACTCCTTCAGTGACTTCCTGTTTGCCCAGGATCTGCGACCTGCAGGGCGAGGTCCCCATCCGGCCTCCCTGGAGTTGGCCTCCATTCCGGCAGCTGCCGTCCTTGCCTTGGGTTCTGTCTCTAGTCCTCCCAGAGCTAATGCCTGGTGTTATCTGCAGCTACACTTCCTTCCACCCCTCCCTGAACACTCTTCCCAGCACCCTTTGCAAATGGTTTGAACTGTGCTTCTCCGTCTAAACCTCTGCTTCAGATACCTTCTGCCTCATTAAAGGACAGTCATGTTATTTCCTGGTATACATAGCCCCAGGAGCTCTCTGACCACACTTCTTGTCAATTCTGGATTTTTTTTTTTCACAAAGAGAGCAGTTATTCTACTAGCTATTCCCCAAATACTTCAGCAACTACTGAAGTCCTGAGAGTCTAATTGATTTTACACATTCAGAAAAATCTTAATATGAGCCAATATCCTGTATACTTTCTATCATAAATATCCAGTTTTAGGCTACTCTGAACATTGGTTGATGTGGCAATACCATTTCCCCATTCTTACTTGTTTTATCTGGTGGGTGTGAGTTTCGGTTGCCCCCTCTGGAGATGGTAGGTCTATCATAGTGCCCAGAATTCCCTACCGCCTGGCATCCAGCACTATCATGCCTTCACCTTATCTGCCTGTTCAGTGTTCCTAGTTGAGTTTGGAACCTATTCTCAACTTCAACTATTCTACCTTTCTCTTAAGTTACATAGTACGAAGTTCTCATCCTTGAGTAGATATATTTTTGAAATTCAAGGTGCAATTCAGATTGTTGACGTACTGATTCAGTTGTTCTTTATTTGCATACCCTGTACATACATACTGATATGTTTTGGAGTATCACTCTTGGCATGTGTTATGGTTTGAATATGGTTTGAATGTCCCTCTGAAGCTCATACTGAAATTCATTTGCCAGAGTAACAATGTTGTTGAGAGCCAGGTATGGCAGCACACACCCATAATCCCAGCACTTGAGAGGTTGAGGCAGGAGGATTGCTGTGAGTTTGAGGCCAGCCTGGGCTACACAGTGAGTTCAAGGTCAACCTGAACTACATAGCAAGACTCTGTCTCAAAACACCAAAAAGTAATGATGCTGAGAGGTGCGAACTTTAAGAGGTGATTGACAGAACTTGTAGCTGCCAGCTCAGGATTTTCTCTTTTCTTTACATGATGAAGTCAGAGAAGGAAATCCATGATTACTTTCACAATTCATCAAAGAAGATGTCTTCTACTTTTCATGTTTTTAAACCTCATTTGCTGCAGAAAAACAGGATTATCAACTCAGTCTCTCCTGTGTTAAAGCACTGTTTGTGAAAGAAAAGATTTAGGATATCTTGGAATCCCAAGGCTGATGTTAGAGGGCGGGACGGGGCTCCCTAGGAGCCATTGCTCAAAGTCTCCCTGGAGAGAGACAAACACATCACATGACCAGCCAGCCAGCCAAGATGTGCATTTAAATAAATAACACCTCTCAAATTCCAGTAAGAACCTGTTCATTCCAGTGGAGTATGTGGGGCTTTGTTACTCACTTAAATAAGTAGTTTCTGTAACAACAGCTCTAATTTATTTTTTTTATTACCTACAATTTATTT
>PVJO010033350.1:0-12191 GCA_004026905.1 Hystrix cristata
TATTCTTGGTCTCTTGTGGTTCCAGATGAAATTCATGATTGTCTTCTCTAATTCTTTGAAGTATGTTAGTGGTATCTTGATTGGAATTGCATTAAATCTGTATAGTAGTTTAGGAAGTATAGCCATTTTCACGATGTTGGTTCTTCCTACCCAGGAACATGGGATGTCTTTCCATTTTTTGATATCCTTTTCAATTTCTCAATCTGATAAAAGCCATATATGATAAACCAACGGCCAACATTACATTCAGTGTCTTTTTTGATAGAATTTAAAACATTTTCATTTTGTTTCCAAGTAAAGCATCATTTTTCTTCATTTGTCTTTTTTGTATTTAAATGAGTAGAATATTTGTCATTGATCCTCTTCCTCTTTCTCCTCCTTTCTACCAGTGGGATTGAACCCAGGAGCTTACGCATAGGTAGGCAAACACTGAGCTACATCTCCAACTCAATTTTATGTTCTATTTTATTTTGATACTGAGTCTCCCTGAGTTGCCTAGACTGGGCATGGATTTATAATTTTCTCATCTTGGGCTCTCAAGTAGCTAGGATTCAAAATGTGTGCCTGGCTGGTATTATTGGTTCTTTAGTTAACTCTTTAATTTATGATTAATATTTTCTCATTATGTAAATTTTGAAAGGGGAAAAAAAAGCTCTTCAGGATGTACAAAAGACAATTTTACCAGCACTATCAGAAGAAGTCATGTAGATATCATTGAACTTGTAAAATAAAAATCTGTTAAAACCGATTATTTTCCTTCCCAGTCATATTTCTCAGTACAGAAGCCATTAGAAATTTATGGATATTTGTACATGCTGGTTATGTCTTGTAGCATCAAATGAAGCCCACAGCAAAGCGCCTGTGTTTGCCGTGGTGTAACAATGAGTCACTTTGGTGATATAGAGCTTCCACAGTCAGAGGCATGGGAAAGGGATAACACCATTTCTAAAACAAATGGAAAAATATCATTAAGGCATAATTTTGTATGTTATAGCATTAATTCCATAGTTGCTACAGCAGTGTAGCTTACCAAACTGTTATTATATTGACATGAATTTTTAAATCAAAGAAAATTATTCCAACAATTAAATTCTCAAGACTATCCAATAGAATGTTATTTTATGAACTCCAGAGCAGCTTAAAACTGATAGGAGACATTAATAACTTCTAATTCATGTTAAAATTTTTGTATGGTAAATTTGCACATTATATATATTCATGGTATACAAATGATGTCATGACTCATGACTATAATGTCAATCAATTAAAGCAAGCTAATTAACATAAAAATCACTTCAAATTCTTATATTTTTTATTTGTCCTGTCTAAGTGAGGCACCAATGACAGCATTTCCTTCTTTTTTAAAGGTTGACTAGTATTCTATGGGGATATTTTAAATCCATTCTTATATTAATGAGGATTTAGGTTGATCTAATGTCTGCCTATTGTGATGAGTGCTTCAATAAATACACGTATTTGGTCAAATATGCACAAGGGGGTTTGCTGGATAATATGGTAATTCTATTTTTAATAAAGGAACTCCATAGTTTCCCATAATGATTCTCCTAGTTTACTTTTCTACAGAGAGTGTGCAAGTGCTCACTGTCTCTTGTTTTTATCTTATCAAAAGCATAGGAAAAAACCCTGTTGATTTCTATAATGTAATGAACTTTATATACATGTTTCAATGTAATACCTCAGAACTAATTTTGACTTCAATATATCTAGCTTTCTGAAATTATGGTGATTTGACATAAATAAACTAAATATCTGGATATGGTTTCATATCTAAATTAGCTACACAGAAGAAAAATATAAAGAATGCTTTTACAAAGAAAATGGGAAAAAAATTGCCTTAATCAAGTAGATGGTCTCTCAAACCCACACATTCAGTCCTGCAGTCCTGTGATAGCAGATTTAACACAGTATTTTAGCATAATAATGAGGGAGAGAGAGATGATGCTGTAATAGTATTCCAGCTTAGTCAAATTACCTGGAAAGTGCTATGTGTGCATGCTGGGTCACGGAAAATCTCACAAAGCTTCCTTTTTAAAATAAAATACATTATGTCAATTCTAACACAAGTAAAGTCCTCAGGAAATAAGTTAATTAGCATATACACCTAAAACCTTTATTCCTCATTGTATAAAATTAACTCTGTTCTAGGGAAAATGCAATTGTAACATAATATCTGAAAGTATCCATACACAAAAATGCAAATTCTGCAAGGATTTTATCTATAGGCTTTCCATACTTATTGGCTATAGGTGATGCTATAAATTTACCCACCACATACTGTTCAGTATTGCTTTACACAGTTATATGGGTAGAGTAGGTACATTGTGTAACTTAAACAGAAATAGATGTTACACAGTAGTGGATAGGATATTTTGGTAATGATAATTTGGCTAATTAATGGGAAGGAATTTAATTATAGAAGAAGGTATAATTTAAAATAAAAAAACACCAAAACCGTATTCATGAAATTAAATTTCAAATATGGAATGAAGGAGAACCAAACATCAGTTAAAAAGAATGACTAACTTCAACTGGAACTTAGAGAAATTCAGAAATTCAAAAAATAATACAGCAACATTCAATCAGGGGCATTGAACACTCGGTTAGGCATTGTCTCCTATCAACAAACATAGTCTCCTCTCCTTAGTCCAGGACTTTTTTCAGGGGTGGGTCCTGGGAATCGAAGTCAGGGCCTCGCACTTGCTAGGCAAACGTTCTACCACTTGAGCTAAATCCCCAGCCCCTAGTCCAGGACTTTTAAGATCACTTCTAGTCATAACTTACATGATCTTGTGGGTATATATTGTCCAACTAATGCTGTTTCTGTATAATCCATTTCTTCCTTTAGCTGATCATTTATTCTCTACTTTGAACTAAGGTGAGACTCTTGGTTGTAGACTAAGTAGCCAAAATCTAAGTGGGAGAAAGCTTTGAAGAGAAGTACTATCTTTGTGTCATTTATAGAGATGTCAGCAAGGAGGAGTCCGTCATCTTTCAGCACTGGACATAAGGATCAGGGCTTAGTATTTTCAAGGTATCTACTCCTATGTTCCATCCCTAACACTGAAGGGTGTAGTGGCAAAATATGAGGGTCTTTATTAAAGCTGTCAGAAATGTTCTCTTTTACTTTACTCATTAAATTGGTAATTTTCTTATCTTTGCCTCTAAGCTTCCTTCTTTAACTCACTGCATTAAAATATTCTTAGTCCTTGTAATTATTCCTTGCACACATTTCTTGAGTAGTAGAAATATTACATAATGTAACACTTACAGAGTTCATCATGATAAAAAGTAAGAGAGAGTAGTAGTTTGAGAGTGGATACCTGAATGAGTATTGCAACAAATAGCAAAGGGAAGAATGTTCCAGGCAGAAGCAAAAGCCTGTACAATGACCAGAGAGTTGGAAGAACCTCTAAAGATGACCAGCATAGCTATAGAAGCAAGAGTGACAAGCGCCTGTGGATGAAGGTTAAGAATTAATCCACACAAAGAATGTAATCAGTATGCACTGCAAACTTGTACTAATAAAAAAGAATTAATGTGATAAAAACCATAATCAAATGTAATAGAACACATTCTTGACCAAAGACATTTATCGGATTATTAAAAGTGATCAATACACACTAAAAAAGAAAACAGTGCTGCAATTGTTTTTATTAATCTTTAAGTACTTCAGGAATATATCCTCCTTCTCTGAAACAATAAGATAAAGCTAAATTTCTCTGTACACTATAATACTTACTAGAAACAACTTTAGAACAGGACAGTTTGCTACCTTTACCTCACGATGAACATTTTAATGCACTTAGTATGTCCTTCTCCAGCCCCTTTATCTGATAATGTAGTACCGATTAATGGGTAGTATTATTTTAAATTTTAATTATGTGTGGAAAATTATCTTTAAAGGAAGGCTTGAAGCATACAGTCAAGCAAACTATTGTAGAACAGAATGGCTCTCAGGCAAATTAAAATTCTTGAATCACATAATTGATAAAACCTGTTAAAATAAGTAAGCAGCAAGCAGAAAAGGAACAAGATAGGATGAAATATCACACTTGTGGAACTCTATCCTATGTAACATTTATGTGTAGTGGTGTCTTATTTTGCCATATCAGACTTTGCAACTTATGGTGGTTTAGAGGGCCCACATTTAAATTTGGGTAAGGAACTGAAGAAAACGAAGGTGCTAACATAAATATATTTGCTCTGTAAGAAAGCTGCTAGACCAAGTGTTCTTGCCGAGAGTTGTAGCTCACTAATTAGTCTAATAAGAACTGAGTGGTTCCAGCCATTTCTTGGACAGAACTCATGAAGGGCCAAGTGGAAACGTAACAGGAGTCACAAACTGATGGCCCTTTTAAGGAGTAGTGAATGTTGACCCAGTAGAACTACAATCAAAGCTTATGACTTGTCTTTCTACTGATCCCTATTCAAAAGTAGTACACTTGCGTGTTCCAGTTATTTCATCTATATTTAACAGATATTAATATTAACTAAATTACAATCTACATTTACTGTGTCTTCTAAATTCTATCTCACAAGCTCCTTGTGTAACCATTAAGTATTTTAGCATATCTTGAAATACTGTCTAAATCTCATCAGTTACTAGCTAATTTCTAACTTTGCTTGTTTATCAGTTGTTTGTTTTTCTATTCTTTTCAAACATACAGTGGTATCTCAGTTCATGAAATTAATTTGTTCTATGATTTTGGACAAGATGGTCACATTTGTGTTTGTGTGGGAAAGATGGCCGCGGTTGTGTTTGTCACCCAATGCGGAGTTTGCAAAGAAAAACAGAATTTTGCCAAACACTTCGTTTGCAAACCAAATTGTTTGCAAACAAAAGCATTCCTGAAGGGAAGTGCCAATGTATTTGAATGTTCTTCTACAAATAAGAACTATACTGTATCACACTATATTATTTGATAGCTTTTTCTTTCACTATACTTCATATGAAAACTATCAAGCTTGGCGGATCCATGTAGATCTGAATTTTTATTTCCTTTACAATGTTTATATTATTTCATTTTGCATTGATTATAGTTATCTTTTTCAATATACATGATATTTAAATACAATCCTCCTTCTTTCTTCTCTTCAATGCTGCCTTCCTAGGAAATAATTCTATTAAGTCTGAAACTATTAAAATGGTTTTAAATATTGCCTTACTTACACAATTATATGTTATGATACAGAGTGTGTGTGTGTTTAGCAAAATTCTCCTGGGACAACGAGAGATTTTCTATCACTCACAGAAAATCAAAAATCGTGGGTCAGTTTTCCATCTTACGCATGCCATGGGGTGAAGGAATGGGAGCAGGTGGCCACACCATTTATTTACAGGTACATGTAGATGAGGGTAATTCAAACCTCTGAACCTGGGAAGCTTAAACATGGTAACTGGCACACCTACCTCTCTAGAGAAAGAAACAAATTGATGTTCACTCAGGAATATAAATAAATACTCTCGACAGAGAAGAAAATATCTTTATGTTTATAACCCCTGGAATGCAAACAAATGACTCCAGGAAAGTTTACCTATAAATCTCTCAGACGGTCTCTATATTTAACTTTGAAGACTTGTTTTCCTTTTAATCAACCTTTGACATAGGTTGTCAGTAATCTTTTCTCAGTAAACCTTGAATGTGAAGAAACATGAAAATATTTATGGGGCATTGTTTCTTGGCAGTTGTAATAAATATCTTCATAATTTTTTCTTCATGCCTTGACTTTGTTTTTATTTTCCAGAATAAATTTCTTATCTAACAAAAGTGAAGAGAGGCTATTTTCAGTAAGTTAAAAATAAAACTAGACATATATTAATTCCCTCCAAATATAAAATACAAATATAATAGAGTTTTCATAATAATTCTTAGGAGAAATAATATGACTGTATTCTCCTGCATATATATAAGCTCTCACTCATGTGTTAAACATGAGAAAATTAAAAATACTTTAAAAAGTGTCATGACCTCAAAATATCTTTTCCAGAAATATAATATGTAGCAATTATGAATAAATAATATAAGTCTTCCCAATTTATGATTGTTATTACCTATTCTCATTTTTGGCAAAGAGAGGTAAAGATGTCACATGCTCCTATACTTCACAGATATAATTTATATAGTTGGAAAATTCTACAGAATTATAAAAATGTTACTATGTTAAGATAATGGAAATATGCACCCACTGTTTCTGGTAATTCAGCATATAGTAGGGTGTGGAAATACAGACTGAGAAAGAAACCATGAATTAAAGAAGAATAAGTAAGTTATCTCTACATTGCTAAAAGGACGAGCTGTGTTGTTCCTGTTTTTACTTGCTTAAAAACTCTTTACTTATCAAACTACAGCTTATTTAAATGTTGAAAACATGAGAAAGAAGTGAAATAGGGTAGAAATAAGCTATTTTTATACATGTTACTGGTGTCTATTATATGATAAAACCTAAGGATATAAAAAGAATATTTTTAGAATTCAGAAAAATCAACTCTTTATGTAATGTGTGAAAACAGGAATCATGTCTCATTTGTGGTGTATACATTTAGCATGTCTTTTCTTCCTAATAGCACTTGCACAGACATAGGTGAGCCTGTATATCTGCCTAATGGAGACACATGTGAGTGCTCTTCTCACGTGGGTGTAGAGAGAGGACACGATGGGTGAGAACCAGCATTCTGACTACAGGCGAGATTGCGAGAAATTGTATGTTCTGTGGGGTTAAGGACAAGCTCTAGTGAGACATAAGATGTGTAACTCAAAATACATAAACTACTGAGGATAATTCTGGGCAGGACAGATTACAGATGCATTAACTAAGGGAGTTTTTGTCTTTGTGGCTTTTTATGGATTGATTTGTGTCTCCCCTAAATTCGTGAACTAAAGATGTACATCTCAGTGCATAAGAATGTCATAATTAGTTAAGATGAGGACATACCAGAGCAGGGTGACACCCCTAATGCCATGCGGCTGGTGCGCTTATAAAAAGGGGAAATTTGGACATGGGAATGCAGAGGAATAAAGCTAAATGAACATGAAGAAGAGGCCAGGGTGATACACCTAGAAGTGCCAAAGATTGCCAGCAACCACCACAAAGTAAGAGCAGCCTGAAACGGACATTCCCTCTCAGCCCTTGCAGAATCCCTTTCTGCCAATAACTTGACCTCAAACTTCTAGCTTTCAGAACTGTGAGACAACACATTTCTGTAGTTTCAGCCCTTAGTTTGTGGTACTTTGTTATGTCAGTCCTAGCAGAGTAACGCATGGCCCTTTGCATTCCTTTCTACTAAGAGTCGAGATAGTCATCACCTCACTGGACCTTATTCATTCACCTCAGGAAAGAGGAGCTTAAAAAAATGAAGAAATGACAAATAAATGAACTCGTTTACTCATCAGATATTTAAAATCTTAATATAGAAAAGACTTTCCAAAACAAAGATATAATGTACAGAGAACTGGGGTTTCGAGAGAGAACAGGTTAATTTTCATTATTACTAACATTACTCAACTTCAAAATCTGGCTTTCAATTTCATTATTTCAACTTCAGAATCTGACTTTGAATTCTCTCTAGCAAAGAGAATTTTCAATTGATTGCACAACAACAAAACTCAGGAAACTGCACATATTTGTGAGAGAGTTTCTGGTTCAAAAGGGAGAGTGGGTCTGACAGCAGGTAGCTGGAGATTAGGACAGTAATTTACTATGGTTCTATTTATCCATTCTATTATTTTGCAAGGAGTCTGATTTCTTCTTTACTCTAAAATTCAGTGAATCTCCCCAAAGTCAGGATACCAAAACCTATATTCTAATGGGTGGAATAAGGAAGGGAATCTCTTTTGGAAAGTCCCTTACCCATCCATCCCCTCAGTGGAACCTTGGACTGGTTATCACTGGGTGAGGATGTAGGTAAGAACCTGAGGGCCATTTCATGAAATGTTGAGCTTGCCACATGTCCTGTGGTAAACAACCAAAAGTTCTTTCCCTGGTGTTAGTAGAGAAATGTCTGAGAGATAATGAGAGAATCTATACAAGCCTTGGGTTTGATGCAAAGAAAATGAAGATTATTAGGAATCGATAGGATGTAAGTTTATCAAAAAAGAATCTAGAATAAGAAATAAATCCTCAAAACCAAAAGCATTATTCACTTCAGTCTGATTGAACAGATGGTGACATATGAGAACAAGACTTCTCCTTCTTACTGCCAGTCTTGTCCCTGTGAAGATGATGGAAATAGAGATATATGGAAAACTAAATTTCCCTTAGAACAAAAAGAAATTAGGAAAACAATCAAACAAATGCAGAAGTTAATGGGTGTATTTAGAGAATATAATATACATACTATACACATGCCTATATACATATTGTATGTGATTATATATGCACATATAGAGATATATATATCTACTAAAATCCTGAGTGTTTTTATTCTTAAAATCCTCTTATGTGAAGTAGATTTAGGGTGACTGTTATATTTTCACGTGTTTGCTTTCAATTTATTATTTGATTCTAATGAGGTGGAGTATTCAACTCTCATCATACTAAAGCTCTGAGAGCATAAAAATACTACTTAACACTGTACATCTACTGAACTCTAGAGATGGAACAAGTTACTGTTTGGACAGTGCAATGAAATAATTACCTTTCCTTAGGTATTCTAGGCCATCGGGCCCCTACATAGTTTTCAAAACAGAAATCTGACCTTCCTCCAAATATAGTGGAATTTCTTTTCCTTTTCCAAATATCATTGCATCAGATTTAAGATTATTTGCTTTTGCCAACTCCTTTGCAAAAAAGAGAAATGGTAATTTTTTCCCAATTACATTATAATCCTGTGGGAAATAGTAAACATTTTGCATACTTTTGTGCATGTTCACATTTTGTGGGGTCTTTTCTTTTTGTTTTTGAGAGGTACAGTCTCGCTATTTAGTTCAGGCTGGCCTTGAACTCACTATATAGATAAGACTGGCTTGGAACTCACTGCAATCCTCCTGCCTCAGCCTCCTAAGTGCTGTGATTACAGGTGTGTGCCACCATGCCTGACATTTTGTGGAGTCTTGATATTAAATACTAAAGTCTCTTACGAATGCAATTGTTATCCAAAAGCACTGGGCCTAGAACACAGGGAAAAGTATACCAGGCAGCTGCAAATATCAACCCATTAAAGACTAGATTTTTATAAATATGTTAAATTTTAAAGAAATAGAAGGGTAACTTGGTCCCAGATTAATACAAAATGGAATCAACGTTAATGTTTCCTTGAACGGTTAATGGATATGAAGACATTTATGTACACTGACTGAAGAAAAAAGGTATATGTATGGTGATAGTGAAGACAAAATGAACATATAATAATCAATGATAGGTGATGATTACAGCAGCTACATTTTAAAACTGTAAAACATGGCCGGTACCACATCACGACTTCATATTTACTATGAAATTTAAGTCTCAAAATTCCCATGAAGGTGTTATCTGAATTACTATGTGTAGATGAATAAATTGGTCTTAAAGAAGTTAAGTAATGTGCTCCAGAGCCACATGACCTATTCTTTCTAGTGCCCAAGATTTAAACTGGTAAAAATCAATAATTGTATAACCAGTATCACAAGTTACTACTTAAAATTATTCCTTTTATTTATTTGTTTTATTCTTTTAAATTTTTAAAATTCTTTTATATATATATTTTCATATATATATAAATTCCTTTTATTTTATTCCAAGCATTGCAACATGATTCTCGGGTAAAAAAAAAAAAAAAAAATTAAGACAGGGTCTCTCTGTGTAGTCCAAGCTGGCCTCAAACTCCCAGGTTGGCCTAGAACTTGTAGCTATCATCCTACCTCAGCCTCCCCACCTCAGCCTCCCAAGTGCTGGGGTTATCGGAGTGGGCCACTACACCCAGCAATTTTCAGGCAATTTACTGGGATAAAATTTTATGTTCAGTTTGATCTTTTCTTAAAATGATCGATGAGCCCTAAAAATATAAAATTACAATATTTTTGAATCTTATTATTACTGCAAATTCTTCTATTGCCTCAAGTGGATCAGTCCTTCAGTTCATGTTGATGTTTGCTTTACTTATATTTCACCTCATGAAAATGACTCTGATGGAAATATGCCACAAAAAGTAAGCCTCATAATAGAAAAACTTCTTAGAGACTTCAGGTGTTAGAGTTTTGAGGAGGATAATGTATCTAACCAAATACTGCATTTTAAAACCAACACCAGCTCCATCTCCTGATTGTAAAGTTCCTACAGTATCAAGCGTATTCATGTAAGAAGCCTTTTGTAACTAACAATCACACATGGGTCCCTTGAGTATTAAAATAAAACTATTAAAAATTCAACAGCATTTAAAGGAAGCAACCAATCTTAGACTGAAAAGGTCAAATCAAATGTCTGTCATTACAGTGATTTTGGAGTTCTCAAAACCTGGCACAGTGGTGAGCAAGTTCATCTACAGAGAAACCAAATCTTGAATTATTTTTAACTGAAAATTACCACTCACAGGTTTGGTTCTCCTTCTATTTGGATGGGAAGGCATCCTAGCAGATGGAGCATAGGTAGGCTTTCCAGTGACTGGAGCAGTGTGTGGGTGTGTGTGTATGTGTGTGTGTGTGCGTGTTTGAGCGTGTACTTCCAGCTACTGAGACAAACCTTTAAACACTTGGAAACATTGACTTGAATGTCTCCAATTATGTAGGGTTATTTTCCCTAAATAATGATTTAAATATATTTTTCTTATAAGAAGAACAATTATTTCCAAGTCTCTCTTAAAACCATTTTGCATCCGAACTCACTCATATTTAGAACAACAGCAACAAAAAGATTTCAAACAAATCTCTCCTTTTAAAAATGTAAATTAAAATTTAAAATATGTATGGGAGAAAAGCTTATCATTTATATTGAATGAGAAAAATACTACGAAATATATACTTTCTTCCTTTAACATAAAAATTGAACATTTTAAACTAAATGAATTGATTGAGAAGACAAATGCATTTCCTGCTAATTTCAGAAGCTCTGTGAGGCTAGTAGGGGGTTAGCATATTTCTTTGGCCATCTGTGGACACCTGTGATGTGTTTTGACAGTAAATTACATTCATATTGACACTGATACACCTTCATAAACCATCTTGCATGATATTACTGGCACTGAAATTCATTTCAAAGTATAACTCTGTTTTCTAGACTGAAACAGTTAAACATACTGAAACTATTATGATTTATTTTTCATAACACAACAGAATCTGATTTTTACACTTTTAGAGGATGCACAATTTACTTTAATTCCATTTAACTCTGAATTTAATGAAAAAAGAAAAAATCTAATAGAATTATTTACTGCCTTAGTAAAAAATGGTAATTGATGTTGACAATATTTATATGAAAGATTACAACATAGATATTTATGAATAGTCTTTGGAAATAAAACTTATTTTTAAGATGATTTGTATAAGACCCTCATATTTCCCAGTTTTCTAAAACTTATTTACTTCTAAATTATTAGGAACCTACTGGCCTGTAATCATTCATATAAATGAATGTTTCCTATGAAAATATTTGTTCCATGAAGTATAGATTTCCAGAAAAGACTGTATTTTATTACAACACAGAACATAGCATAAATAATTGAGCTCAGTTAATAATGCCTATAATGCCCTAGAAAATATCTTCAGAATATTTTCAAGACATTTTTAATATTTGAGTGATTAGAGGAAAATTTTTTATTATAAACAGAGGAGTGCTAAAAGCATTCAGGTAAATACTTGTGGAAAACATTCCTTTCACGAGACCAAATAATTACTCCTTATAATGTCTTGAAAATTTACCTTTCTCTAAATGGTTTGTTTTGTGTTTACATTTTCCTACAGTAGTATTACTTATATGTTCGTGATTTATTTTTATTTTTATTTTTATTTTATTTTATTTTATTTTATTTTAAACCAAGAACATGTATTGGTACATTCTACAAACAATGGTCACATTCATTACATTAATTCCGTACCCATACATGATGTATCTTGGTTCTCCCCCCTCTCCCCCCCTCCCCTCTGCACCCTCCCTCCCTATTTACAGCAGGTTCATTCATCATTTTCCATATTTTCCCTTTCCCCTCTTTTTCCCCTGTTGCCTTTCTGCTTTTCCCCTTCTTTCTTTCTAGTACTTCTCTC
>PVJO010033351.1:0-12203 GCA_004026905.1 Hystrix cristata
CGTATGCACCACCATGTTCATAGCAACACAATTTATAATAGCTAAGTCTTGGAAACAACCTAAATGCCCAACAGCCAACGAGTGGCTGAAGAAGATGTGGTTTTTCTACACAATGGAGTACTACACTGCCATAAAAAGGATAAACTAGAGTCATTCATATATAAATGGATGTTTCTTGAGAACATACTCTTAAGTGAAATAAATCGGACACTCATGAGCACACATCGAATTGTTTCTCTGATATGAGACCATAACTGTAAATAAGGACAAAGAGGTGTAATAGATATTATATAAAGAGAAGATGGTGTGCAGAGGAGAGGAGTGCTAGAAAGAAAGAAGGGGAAAAGCAGAAAGGCAACAGGGGAAAAAGAGGGGAAAGGGAAAATATGGAAAATGATGAATGAACCTGATATAAATGGGGGGGAGGGAGGAGAGGGGAGGGGCGGGGGAGAGGGGGAGAACCAAGATGCACCATGTATAGGTACAGAATAAATGTAATGAATGTGACCAGTGTATGTAGAATGTACCAATACATGCTCTTGGTTTAAAATAAAAAAAAATAATAATAAAATAAAATGAGTTCCAGGGAGAGATTAAAGTCAGAGCATTGTAAGGAAAATATGGTTGGAGATTAATCCAAAGGTGTGACTATACTGCCCTTTGTTACTAATCTCAGAAAGGTTCAAAATGGTCCTCCAGAAAGACCAACATTCCTGTAAGGTTTGTAAGGATATGACTTATAGTTTAAAAGAACTTTGAAACAAACAAGAGTATTTTCTCACAGCAGCCTAACAAGTAATCCAAAGTAGAAAAAAAGTACCTCCTGCTGACAATAGTCAATAACAATAAATTTTATCCTTGAACATTGCTGAGAGTAGATTTTAAGTGTTCTCTCACCACCAAAAAAATGGTAAGTATATGAGGTAATGCACATGCTAACTAGCTTCATTTAGCCAGTCTAGGGTACATACGTATATCAAAACATCATGTTAGATACCATAAATAAAAATGCCAGTTTTATTTGTAAATTAAAATATTTTTAAAGTAATGTAAAAAAAGGATAATCTCTGAGAGTGATGGTTGTGGCTTATGTCAAATGGAATGAATTCCAATAAAACTTATAGGAAACAGAAAAATCTGAGAGAATTATACTACCAGCACCTTGGACTAAAGCAACAGAGACATATAGAATGAAAAAAAAAATGGTTTCTGGAAATATAAAGGAGAGTCAAGCAAGAGTATTGAGAAAACTGCTGAAATGCAGGTACTGTAGTGAACTTTAACAGTGAGAGAGGAAGGAAAAGATACGAGTCCCTGGGGTAGAGTGAAGACCGAGGAGAATGGTTCCCAGGCAACGAAACTGAATCCTAGTCCAGAAACCTGCAGCACATATGTATACCGAAATGTTTGTCGAATTACTATTGAGAGTGGACTCCGCTTTCTCAGCTTTCTGGTGAGTGTCTATAGCACTTAGCTTCTGCCTGTGCATAGTGTACATGGTTAGCCGATGGATGCTGAGGGTATCTCTAGTGCATATATAACGTATCTTTTCAGTTCAAGGAGCTATAATTAAGGAAGTGTGGTCGAGGAGCTCATCCACAGCTGGACCAAATATATATCAGGATTTTTAATGTTGACCCTGAGCTTGATGCCATCATAGATGAGACTTTGTAGGTCTTGGAAGGGGAGAAGTGTATTTTTTGTGTGGGCAGAAAAGAAATAATTTTTGACCAGAGGGAAATCTTGTGTTTAAAAATCTATCTGGAAGTTCTTTGAAGGTCATTGATTCAGAAAGTAAAGTCTATTCCATTTCCCTTAAATACTCACTTCTAATAAGTAGAGTGTGATGGAGCTAATATGCTAGTTCTGGAAAAGGCGATGTTGCTTTTTCTAGGCTTCCTTTCTTGGGGTGCTTACTCTTGAATTCAATCAATATTTTTAAAGAAAATATAGGCGTCATGGAGGTGTTACCTGCGGATATTCCAGACAACAGCCCCATCTATATTTCCAAGTAACAGCATCAACTCTCTTCTATTTGATTGAAGTTTTTTGGTGGGGAGGGCTGCTGAGATCAAACTCGGGGACTTGTACTTGCCAGGCAAGCACTCTAACCACTGAGCTAAATCCCCAACCTTGATTCAAGTTTTGAGATTCTTTCTGTACCAACAATTTAAGCGGACCCAGCAGATGCTGAGTGAAATACAGATGAGTTATTTTTGCCAAACCATGTCAAGTTTCATGAGGAACTGAAATGTTGCTGTTGTTTTAGGCCACTATTTTGCAGAGGTTTGTCACATAGCAAGAGGCATCTATAGGGTCTCGTGAAACAGAAACTGAACATTCCTATTAAAGCTGAACTGTGTTGTCATTTATCTTGTTTTGGAAGTTTTTTCACTCACTGTGTTGATCTATGTATTTATTTATTTTATTGTTTGATAATTTTCAAAAACAATGAATTTAATGTATTGAGTGAATGCTATTTTGACTACTTCTTTTGAGAGGTGGTAGCATATTAGGTATAGCAAGAAAAGCAAAATGGTTATTTGGCAAGCAGTAGGTAGACTAGAAGAGACAAGTTTGGTCAGAGAGGTTTCACTTTGTTTTGTTGAGCCTTTTTGTGTGCCTTGGGCCTTTGGCAGACTGATGAAGCCTGCGATCTGTTAGCCACTGCCATCCATTTCTGCAGAGCAAGGCAGACTTGTTGCCACTCTGGTCTGGTTTCCTGTCGTGAGAATTATATATCAGCATTGGCCTAGATAGTAAAGTGCTACCAACTGTCCTCTTTATTATGCAATCCTGCTATCCTCACTGATATTAAAGAAAATAATCCCGAGGCTGACTTTTCTGGTAGGGAAAATAATCCCAAGGCGAATCTTCTGCTATGAATGCTGAGCTACAAAGGAGAGTCATCTCTGAGCTTCTCAGTGATGCTTGTGTCTGACCACTGGTGGATTCCATATTTCCGCAGAGAAGGATGAGTCCTCCCTTTACATGGAAGGTAGCCGAGTCATAGGTTCTAGGTTCTTCTGTCCCATATAGTTAATCCATTTAAAGTTGGCCATTTCCTTAATCCTTCTGTACTCTTCATCAATTCACTGAAGAGCGTCTGACAGAAATATAGTCACACTTTTGTCCCCGAGATACAAAACTCAATACCTGCAGCTTCAAGGAGAAGTTTATTTGGCTCAGGATTTCAGTGGACTCATTCTATGGCCAGCAGGCTCCAAGGCAGAAACAGCATGGCCTGCTGGAAGAACATTGCTTACATCATAGCATCCAGGAAGCAGAGAGGCAAGGGGTTGTGGCAAGGGAGACACCCCTCCACAGGCACACCCCCAGGGACCTGCCTCCTAATGGCACTTTCAGGTACTCAGCTCATCAGTGGAAGAATCCACTGATGTGTATAGTTTCCACACGGTCCAATCATCTTCCACACACATGAAAATTCTGGCGGGACATTTTTAGATCTAAACTATAACACACAGTGTCATGTTCAAGTTTAAAAGAACCATTACAGCAATTTGTAAGAACTGGCCATATGTATTCTTGCTAAGACACTTAAATCCTCAGAGAGTACACTTGTACTAATAAATGAACCCTCCTCAGCCATATTTATATAAAGCTCTCTATCCTCAGGTTCATTTTCTTCAAGATCCACTTCTAGATCTTGACAGTATGGATGACCAAAACTTGAAAATATTTTGCTAAGTTACTTAATTCTATAGCAAGAACTGTTCTTCCCTACATGGACTGTACTAAAATCTTTGGTTATTGACCTGTAGTCATTGACCTGTAGTTATTGACCTTTAGTTATTGACCTACAGGACAAGGATCTTGCAAGCATCTACTTTATTTGAGTTCACTGTGTAGTCTGGACAATAGAAGGCTGCCTCTTTGGAAAAGGCAGGGTCTACTTTTGATGACCCTGAGTGTTCAGACGAGGCTGGCATTTGAGATTATCAGTCAGACCTACATACCCCATTCTTTTAATGACATTTACCCCCATCTCATTCCAATGTGGATACACTACATACATGAATGTTTTGCCTTTTACCTTTACAACATCCCAGTATGTCAGAGATAAGACTCTTGGCCAGTGTGATGCCACAGCAAGTTAGCAGTTAGCCTCTTTCCCCACACTTGGAACATGTGACAGTTGTTATCCTACTATTTAGTGATTCTGTTTGAAAATCCCATACTAAGGGGCTTTTTTTCTAGAGCCTCGTCCTATACCAATTCGAGGAATAATCCCAGGAAACAGAAGTGAGAGAACAGAGAGTATCAGACGGGAAAAAGAAATAGTGTATTGTTGTGCTGATTATGACTGAAAACAATTGGGACCCAATTCGACTTCGTTTTTCTTTTGTTTGTTGTTTTCTTTCTTTCTTTTTAAATTGAGACATGGTCTCACTATGTAGCCCAAGCTGGCCTTACATTTAAGATCCTCCTGCCTTAGCCTCCCAAGTGCTGGGATTGCAAGTATGTATCGCCACAACCAGATAACAACTTGTGAACTCTGAAGAAGCTTGTGGAATGTGCCTCAGAATTGTCTCACCAAAGAATTGGAGACTGGCCTGTTTAGATGAGCACTCCTACCAAACATTGTCTGAGTGTTGCACGCATGGTTATTGGCCCTTGTGTACTTCTAATCTGTACTTGTGTGTCTATCGAGTGACCTTCCAAGGCTCCGGAGAAAGTCTTGAGGCAGAAAAGCAGAGTGATATCATACTTAAAGCAAGTACAGATAATACAAGTGAAATTGTTTACCTCAGCTGCATTGAAATCAGATAGACTAAATGTGATTTGATTTGGTCATCATGATGTCTACTATACCTACATTTGTAATGGAAAGATAGTTAAATTTCAGTTAGCAGTTAGGCCTCAATTAATTTTCAGTCCAAACTAATGCACCATCTGGAGCCCATGAGCCCATGCTAAGGTCCCCCAGCCTAGAAGCTCAGTAAGCCTGCATCCATGTTCCAGGCATATGAGACTCTCACTGTCCACCTAAGTGGCTCATGTGATTAGATTCTAGACAGTGGCTAGGGGACAGAAGTAAAACATGCCACTTCTGGTCCTAGATCCTAAAACAATCCAACTCTTTTCTTGTCAGACAAGAGAAAATTCAGTGGGAAGTTGTTGGAGTCAGATGGTGGAAGAAGCCTGAATCTTTGAGTCACTGCATATGTCAAAGAAATGTGAAAATTGTCAGAAATAAAAATGAAGTCCCATAAATCCACTCTAACAAAAATTTTAAAAAGTCAGTAAAGCAGGAGAATGAAAGAATTCTTTTGCACGACTGCCTGATAAGTAACTACCACAAAAGAGTGCTAGGCTCCAACATTACGCAAAAGCTACTGCAACATTATACCAAAAGTACTTCTACAAGGACATTTGCTAAACTGTGTGTTCAGCAGATATTGAGGCCATTATTATTAATCTTTGTATTCAGGGATTACTGTTTCATAATATCTGATGAAATCCTCCTCATTTTTGCTTTTAAAAACTTTCCCTTGCCTTAACTTCTTTGAATATGCCCAAGATTTACTATGGTACATGCATTCCCATTGCAGTACTCTGGTTTCCTAAATAAATATCATTATTTTTTGGAGAATGCTTTTCTGATTATTTCTGTGTTAGGCAGATACTTGAAAGAGAGCAGCCCATGCCAATTACCCAACTCCCATCTGACGGCGACCTAAATGAGAAAAAAGCTGTTTGTGAATCCACAAATATTTTGGGTTGCTGTTTTAGCAGTTGGTGTTAATTTTTTGGGCTAATGTAATCAATGTGGTATCTTACATAAGGCCAGCACTTTCCTAGTTCTCATTACACTTTGGTCATCGAGGAAATTATTAACTATTGTGTCTTTTTTACAGGCATTGATGAGAATTGATGGAATCATGTTTGTGGTTTGGTTATAGCCTGTACGGACTAGGCAAGAGATCCATTTGGAGCAGTACTATCATTATTTCTAGTTAACAGAGTCTTTTCCTCCTGGTTAGGGAAAATTGTCCATTACTATATTGCGCTTGGTGAACACAACAGAGAAATTCTCCCTCACAGTACCCGGATCATAAACAGGCAGGAAGAACCAGCGTGAAACACTGTCTGCTTTCTCTTTATCTCTACTGGCCAGAAAACATACTGGATATAATACATATGCATCAAAGAAATACAAGTGGATGATCACTCAGGTTTTAGATGAACATAAAGAAGCTTTCCTGATGTTTAGTAATATGTCTTATCATTTTTAAACAACCATATGAATAGTATCTTCATTCAGTGTCGGAGACACACAGTGACAAAGAAGTAAGAAGACTCCCTCTTGTGGTTCTTGAGAATAATAATCCTGCCATGAGAGCATATTGAGAAAATGGAAACACAGATTTAAAGATGTTGATGATTATAACAGCTTATCCTTTTCTCCCGGACCTGATTGTATGAACGTAAGTAACAATTTTAGGCTGCGTTGGTGAAAATTCTCTGGAGAATGTTGTGAGTTTACGCAGCTAACCTCGGGGAAAAACTGGGAATGTGACATGAAGAAAGGAAGGACTCTTCAAACTGCATTAGGAAAAGTCTGTTTTCCACTTGGAATTTTACCCCTGAAAGGTATACGAAAAATAGTTTCTTTCTTTAAGTTTCATTTTGTTCCCTGGTGTAGACTTATACTTGTTCTTGGACGTGCTTTGATTTAAGCGGTGAACTTGGTGTTAGGATACTAACTCCTAAAATGTGTCCCTCATCAGTATATTGTGTGGGGTTATAATGTATTTCTATGATATACACTTTTGTCTTCTGTTTATTTAGAATATTACTTAGCAGTTTTTTCTCAACTGCAAAGACTGGAAATAGGAATTTATGCATTTCTTAAGAAGGAAAATAGGCTGGCGTTGCAATTGGAAGACAACACATATCCAGTGTCAGCAATGGCTAGATGTGAAATTGTGATTTGTTTTCTCATAATTGATGTCCCCTGCTTTTCGCTTCTAATATTTCACCATTAGGAAGGTGCTATCCTCCAGTTCGAAGAAGGGCTGGTATCTGTGTGGACATCAGTATATCTCTATAGCTGTCTTCTCTCTCTGGTTCTGTAGTTAACGGAACATATTGTTCTCATTTGCCCAGAAAAATCCTAGTGTATGCTGTTCTCTCACAGTCTCACTTGGTTTAGCATTTGGTCTTTTTTCACCTTTTTCAATAAAGATTTTAACTATTTCATTTATTATGAAATACAGATTTAAGAACACTGAAAGCAATTCTATGAACAGGTTTAAACATTACATTCTTTAGATATCTGTGACAAAGTAAAAGGGAATTTTAAAAAACATGTTAACATGTACCAAGAATACTTATTCTATTTTTGTAGAATAAAGTTCAGCCAATGAACATAAGTATTTTTAAAGTTTTGTTTTAATTTCATATATTGCTTTAAGAAAGAATGTTACTTTTGAAGACAGTTTTGGTAGGATCCTTTTGTTTGCATACCAATATTCATACAATTCTACTATCTGGTTAATAAATTCATGTTTTAAATATATGATTGTTATTATTTTAAGCATTCTCTGCATTTGCAACATTATCTAGTTTGGGGCACACATAGTGATATTACTCTAGTTTTATCTCTGGTTTTTCCACATGATGTAATGAAGTCTTTCCCATCGTCATCACCTGCTTACAAGGTCCCACAGAAAACCTGTGTATTTAACTTGCTAGTATACTCAGTTCCCCAATGGCCCAAAGGAGGAAGACTCTGCGGGTCTTCAGAAGGATGATGTTGGCCAGTGTGTAGCTCACACACATGCAGGATCCACTTCTCAGTGTCCGCATCTCTTAGGCCAGGGGTCTGATCCCTGGCGCTGCCAAAAAAGAAAAAGACAAAAGAGAAGGAAAGTATTGGCAACTAATTCATATATTAATCCCTATGAAATTATCCTCTGGAGGAAAGAGCTGAGAGTTATTCCTTTATTGCTGTACCAGGATCCTGGTTGACTTTTCCCTGATTATGGAAAACATTTTGAGAAGGTACCTGTGGTCTCCTGAAATTTTGGCTGTTGAGAACAGTAAATACCAATGTTTGCATTCACGAAAGGAAATGAGAAAGGAAGATGAAGCCCAGCAAAACCATGTCTAACGTGTAGTCCCCAAGCCAAAGAAAGAAGAGAGAAACAGAAGAGCAGGGAGAGCAGGATCAGCCAGGAGAGGCCAAGTTGCACTCCAGGATGCTACAAAATCTACTGTGTATTTAACTTGCTAATCGGAGCCTGGCAGACTCCGATTAGAGATGCTCAGTAATGACCCCATCAGTGGGAGTTTTGTCCCACCTGCACAAACTCTGGATGCCTGACCTTATGGGGCTTCTGAAGTGGGCAGTATTATCCAAATGCCAGTGGGACAATCAGCAGGTAAAACTTTTCTGTGAGTTGTGCAAAGCCAGGATATTCTTTCTGTTGGTGGTAGATATTTCTTCACAGTGATAGGAAAAGCTGAAATGGAGAGATCAAAGAGCTCATGTTGATAGGAAGAGCTCATGGCCACAAGCCACTTATCTATGTAATCCGTGTATTAACTTCCCTGACACTTGCTTAAGATTCAAAAAGCAGGAAGAGCTGCAAGGCTTCCGACTTCCACATTGATTCAAATTGAAAAGTAAGATCAAGAGAGTTTTTGCTCTTTTGCCCCTCCAGACTCTCTCTTCTCGCTGACCTTATTTATTCTGTGGCTCTCCTGACATCTGCAGGGTTGGTTCCAGACTGTGCAAAGGTGAATACCTGGTTTCATAATGGAAGCCCATTATGACTCCAAATCCCATTATGTCAGTGAAAAATAAAACAAAAGCAATGGAATTTTACCATTGGCTCATAAAACCGCCTTTATTTTCCTGTTGGGTGAAAGGAGGGATTGCCATGGACCTGGAACTAACACCTCCTTGTAGTTTCCCTGGTAGCAGCATCAGAAATCTGCAGAGGCAATTATATGCATCACTGCTTAGGCAGCTTTTAGTCACCCTAAAAGAGCCATGGTTACTGGGCTTTCATCCACTTTCAATAAATTGCTTTGCTTTGGCATTCAAAGTATTGGGTGTAGAGACCGCTGAGGCCTTTAGGATGTTTTGCTTTATTTTCTTGGTGCTCACTAGTGTTTAAATCTGCTTCTAGGCAAAAGTATAGCCTGCCTGGCTTGTATTACTGCTGCCAAGGGCGGGCCAGTGAGGTGATCATTTTTCTCACACATATGCAGGATCCACTTCTGAGCTCACATACTTGTTGGCAGCTAGTTGGTGCTTGGAGTGAGGGCCTCAGTGCCTTAGTAGCTCTCGGCTGGAGGTTGCTGCTGGTGCCTTACTATGTGACCTCTCTGGCACAGCACTTGGCTTCGTTTAAAAACTCCCAAGCTGAGAAATCAACACAGAGAGCCAGCTAGCAAGATGAAGATCATAATCTTAGTAAAATGACATGCCCTCTATATTACTATCCATTGACTGAACTGAGTTTAGGAAGTGGAGATTACACCAGAAAGTGAATACCCAGGGCGTGAGAATCCTTATCAGGACTATTTTCAAGGCTGCCGACCCCAAAAAGACAAGAAATGGAACTCTGTAGTGTACTGTGACTCAATCTTTCAGAATAACTTACTACTATTCCTTGTGTTATTACATAAGCATGTTTCATATATTCACTTCATACTTTGTAAGTATCCAGACTAGAATGATTCTCAACCCACATGTGAATATAGCCAAGGACAGACCCAGACAGAAGATGCAATTAATTATGTACAGATTTATGACCCACAGGAACTATAGAAAATAAATAGGTATTGTGCTAAGCTGTAAGTTCTAGGTAATTTATTGCATAACAATAAATAAACTTCACCTCATTTATTATCCCCAATTCATTTCAGACCCTAAAGGCCTCAGGGTGAGGACTGCACCCAAAGTGGGGCTTAAGCAATTCTGAGTTACCCAGTGGATATGATAAGCATGTGTTTAAGGCTCAAGGAAAATAGGGATACTTTGTTCTAGGGAAAATAATTCAAAATTTCTTATGTTAAAAAAAAAAATTGGGGTAGTCATTGTAAAAAAAAATAGAACTTTGTTGAAATTCTTCATATATATATTTTTTTCTTTTTCTTTTTTTTTTATTTGGTGTTGGGGATCGAACTCGGGGACTTGCGCTTGCTAGACAAGCACTGTAACCACTGAGCTAAATACCCAGTCCCATTTTCATGTGTATTTTATAATTAAATGTCTTAATTTGATTTTAGGCTCAAGAACACTAGAAAGAAACACTGCAATAAAAGTGCTAAAGGTTTATTGGGAGACAGTGCCCATGAGAGATAAAACAGAGAGTTGCCCTCATGTTAGACATAAATGACCAGTCCCTTCTACCTACAATGAATGTGCTTGTCACAGACTGGGGTCGCTTAAGAAGAACATAACCTCAGTTCAAAGGCTGAGATATGTCTTGGAAGTACTAACAGTTTGTAAGTTCTTCAGTAGTGGGAGATCCCAGCAATGTGTCTCCATGGTTGCCACATAGGACCGTAGATTTATGGCTCTCCTCTTCTCTGCAAATTTGACCTGTTTTCCTGGTCATTCCTGAAAACTTATCTTGTTTTCTTATTTTTGTTTTTGTTTGTTTTTCATGCTTTTCTGCTTTCTTAATCTTGCTTATAACACTGATATGTCATTTAGGGCCTTGTAACACACACATTTACAACTTGGCTTTCCACAGCTCACTGACTTATTACATGTTCCATCTCCAAATTCCCAGGAAAAAGAATTTGGCCAGGTAGCCACAGGAGAGCTATCAACTCTGATGGGGAAGAGCTACCCTTCACAGAGTCTACTAACCAAGCAGCAGACCATTTGTTGATTTTTCTGACTTATCACAATGAAGTTATTTCATTTGTATAACTCTAATGCATATGTTGGGTAGTTTTCCTAGATGGCTGTCCTCCAAGTGAGGACTCAGAAATTCAGGCCTGGTCTTCCTCATAGCTCTGATGTCTTCACCAGTTGTCTCCAGTGTCACTCAGAGGTACAGAGTGCTCTCAGGCTGGGGAAGTAGCTCAGTGGGACAGCATGTGCCTAACATGCACAAGTCCCTGAGTACAATTTCCAGTGCTGAAAAAAAAAAAAAAAAAAAAAAACCGAAAAAAGATATACCGGCTCTGAAATGCCCATGGCTGGAAGAGACACATTACACTGGTGAAAACTAGTCACATGTCTCCATCTCACAGGCAAGAGGGCTGGGAAGTATGGGCTAGCTGTACACTCTGAGAAAAAAACATTTGATAAGTGTCTAGCCAGTGTCTGCCACAGTCTGCTCTTTTGGTTGTCAAATATCAGTTTTGTGCTTCCTCCTACACATACAACACGTTCACACCTCCATCCAGTCAGTCACTGCTTTTAGCTCAAAATCTAGGTTGTCTAAGTGATGGGATAGTCTCTCCCTTAGTGCAAAACCCATACTCAAAGACATGTAATTAGTTTGCTGCCCTCCACCCCCACCCACAACACTCAGTAGTAGAGCAAGAACACGGCAAACCTGTAAATATTCTTAAAAAAAAAAAAAAAAAAAACGGTATGATGGAAAACACAAGAAAATCGTTATGCTATAGCAATTCTGAAATTTCACTGAGCCAACAATGTGAGGATTTACTACTGTAGGGTGTTAGGTTACCGCCCAGGTTTATTACAGCTCAGTGTTACAGCTCAATTAGATGCGCAGCCCGGGTCCGCCGCCCAGGCGGACACCGGGACAAAGCAATCGGCCCAGCAGGCCAGGTTTATTAGGTTTTATTAAAGCTCAGGAACACAGCAGCCCAGGATGGCAGCAGCTCAAATCGCGGCCCGGGTCACAGCTCGGCGCTACAGCTCAAGGTCGCAGCAGCAACAGCCAAGCTCCGTGCAGGAGCAGGGCAGCGGAGATCGGGCAGAGGAGAGAAGAGGCAGGCAGGCTGATGAAGCTCTCCGACGTTCACCGTGCAGCTCCTCCCAGTGTTCCAGCTCCTCGGTCTCCTTCGAGCGAAGTGACCCCGAATGGCTCGGATAGTGGCCTTTTATCCCTTAGTCGCCCCCCCTTTCGTGACGTTGGCGGCTCAAAAGTGTGTTTTTGGGATTGGTCCTTTCTATATGGGGTGACCAGGTAGTGGACACCTCCCCTGGGCAAATTGGCGCGACGGACCTAGTTGAGGAC
>PVJO010033352.1:0-12207 GCA_004026905.1 Hystrix cristata
AGCCAGCCCTACCCACTCCAGATGGGCCTGCAACTCAGTCCCAGGCCCTCTGCCCATGAACAGCCCCTTTTCCATTCCGAGGGGACCTCGTGGCCATGGTCATCTGCCTGGTAAAATCCCCCTCTAGGAAAAAGTTTCCAGAACTAACCCCTGAGGATGAGGCCTGGGCCCTTCCTGTCCCTACATGGCTTCAGGAGGCCCTGAGGGCACCTCAGGTCTGACCCTGTGACACCACCCCCTGCTGTCCCACATGCCCCATCTCCACTGAGCCCCTGACCTCTGCTCCCCCTTGGGCCATTTCCCTCTTCTACAATTGAGCCTCCTAAAACCAGGTCTGGCAGCAACCATCCAGGCAACCCCACCATCAGCCTGTCCCTGAGCCTCCTGTCCTATGCCTGGGAGCCCCACTCTCCTCCTTGCTACCCATTAGCAGTGACAGGCCAGAGGGGTCTGGGACACCATGGGGTAAGGGGCTCCCCACTGCCCTTCTAGCCCACCCAGTTCTGCCTGCCTGCACCTGCCCTATCCTTCCAGAGCTGAGGCCCCATCAATCCCAGCCAGCTATAATTAGGACCATTAGCCCGGCCATCTCCCAAGCTGCCCAGTCCAGCAGCCTGAGGAGGGGTGGGGAGGCTGCTTCAGAGACAAGGAGGGGACGGGTGGCGATGGGGTGGGGACAGAGTCCAGCAGGGTGAAGACAAGGACCTGCTACAGCTTCTTTCTGAGCTCATCCAGGCCCTTGCTAGCCCTATACACCCTCAAGGGTCAGCCCGGCAGAACCCTGGGCTGCAAGCCGGCAAGTTGGGTGGCCCTTCCCAGCTAACAGTGGTGCTGCAAAAGCTGCTACCCACATGCCACCTCATTCACTGACGCCACCCAGTAACCTGGGAGATAAGAACTGCCCTCCCAGCCGGGCATGATGACACACCTGTCACCCCAGCAGGAGGATAAGGCAGGAAGATTCCGAGTTCAAACCCAGCATCGGCAACTTAGCAACTTAGTAAGGACCTATCTCAAAATAAAAATAAAACCACAAAAATGTGCTGGAGGGTTGGAGATTTAGCTCAGTGGTAGAGCACTTGCCTAGCAAGCATGAGGCCCTGAGTTCGAGCCCCCGCACCCTCCCAAAAAGGTGTGGGGTCTGGGGTTGTAGCTCAGTGTGAAGGCCCTCAGTTCAATCTCCAGTAATGAAAAACAAAAAACAAAACAAAATAAAACTACCACCCCATTTGCAGATGTGGAAACTGAGGCTCACAGATTCCCATCCACGGGCCTGATCTCAGTTCTGCAGCTGGCAGGTGGTGGAGCCATGGTGAAGCCCAGGCAGGTGGCTCCCGACACCCTGCGTGGTCCTTCCCGGCACCAGCCTCCAGATGTCAGACCCTCCCAGAAGCCAGCATTGCTCGGCAGCCCCTGCGCCAAGCCCAGGGCTGCACCTGGAGACACAGAGGAGACGGAGGCCAGCGCTGGCCCAGAGCCTCACTCTCAGGATCCAGCCCCTGCAGAGGGGCAGCTGCTGAGCCAGGAGGTGGCTGCCTGAGAGCTTTGCAAAAAGAAAAGCACACAGTTGTGCAGGGAAAAGTCTAAGTCTGGGTGGTCAAAGGATTTGGGGGGCTGAGCCAAGAACAGGGACAAGAGTTCGGTGGCCGGCAAATCTGGCCACGATGGGGACCTGGCTCAGCACTCACCTGAGCTCGTGTGGGCTCCTGTTCCCAGCACCCAACCCAGCTCCAGGCAGGGAACAAGGTCCCGGGTGGTCACGAGAACAGAGAGGTGCTACAGCCAGGTCCCTTCCTAGCTGAGCCTGACACCTCATCTGTAAAAGAGGCTTCAAACTATAGCCTCTCTCTTTGGCGGTGGAGAGAATTACTGCACCCAGAAGATCTCAGAAATGTAGGTAGACAGGAGGGCAGCAGCACACCAGGGTGTGGGGGGCTCTGGCCCAGCCACTGTGGGGCCAGGAGTCCTGGCCTAGGAGGAGTCTGGACCAAAGTTCCCCTGAGACCTTGGCCCTCCTCCACAACACGGCCCTGAGCTGGTGGGGGGCAGCACTCCACCCAGGAGGCGATTAATAATTTATTTATGACATTTAACAAAACCCAGACATCACCTCACTGGCGTCTCATCAAAAGCAAGCCTCAGTACAGAGAGGGAGGGCAGGGGAGCAGAGTGGGTGAGGCTTCACCCCAAATGCCTGAGGCCTGGGGATTGTGGTATGGGCAGAGAGAGGCATCCATGCAGGCCTAGGGCACGGCAAGCAGGAGAGAAAGGCCAGGAGCAGAGGGCATGGAGACAGACTGGAGGCACAGGGAAGGACAGGGACAAAAGAGAGGCAGAGATATCAGAAAGACCGAGAAAAGTGGAGCTAGAGGGGGACAGGGTGAGGGAAAGAGACAAGAAGGAAGAGAGAGGGAGATACAGACAGAACCACAGACATGGGAAAGAAAGTTTCAAGGGTTTTCTTGGCAAAAGCCCCAGAAAGCTAAGATACTACGCGGTGTGCTCAGTACCTGGCTCAGAGAAGATACTGAAGAAAATGTGTGTTGGGGAGATGGAAGGATGGTGGATGGATGAAAGGACAGTGGGATGAATGCATAGGTGGCAGATGGATGGATGGATAGATAGGTAAAGTATGGATGGATGATGGATGGTGGGTGTATGGATAGATGAGTTGATGGTAGATGGATGGATGAGTGGTGGGCAGATAGATGGATGGTAGATGAATGGATGGATGGGGGTAGATGGATGGACAGATGGATGGATAAGGAGTACAGATACATGAATTAACATACAATAGATGGATGGACAGGTGGTGAGTGGACAGATGGATGGTAGATGGATGAATGATAGATGAATAGATGGACGATAGGTGGATAGATGAAGGGTAAACCAATGGATGGATGGATGGATGGATGGTGAGTAAATGACGAGTTGGTTGGTTTTATGGTGGATAGGTAGATGTTTGGGTGAGCAAGTAGATGAATGGATGAATAGTTGGGTGGGGAATTTAATGGACTGATGAAATGACGCCTGAATCTTAGTCTTTGACCAACTTGGAAGGAGAACGACTAAGCCACTGGCCAAACCACTGGGCAAAATGTGCTTGTTCCATGTCACCCTCCTCCCAGAAAGAAGGTAAAAATAAGGCTCCCACTGGGTGTGGCGGCACACACCACCGCTAGCCCCAGCACTCAGGAGGCTGAGGCAGGAGGATTACCATGAGTTCAAGCCCAGCCTAGGCTCCATAGTGAGTTCAAGGTCAGCCTGAACTACAGAGTGAGACCCTGTCTCAAAAAACCAAATAAGGGGCTGGGGATTTAGCTGAGTGGTTAGAGTGCTTGCTTAGCAAGCACAAGGCCCTGAGCTCAATCCCTGGCACCAAATAAATAAATAAATAAATAAACAAACAGATAAATAATAAAATAAGGACCCCTCCTCAAGACCATCCCTCCCATAAGGTGGAGCTGGAAAAGCACGGGTCTCTGGAGACCATGGCCCCTCTCGCTCCTGGCCCGAGCCTGAGGAAGTCTCAGATGCTCGCACAGGCAGTGCCAGTTCTGTGGGTACAGGAAGCGGGCCAGTCAGGCGTCCCGGGGCCAGGGGGGTTACACTGTGCAGCCAGGGCACAGCCCGCCCTCACCACTGTGGCTGTGACTGAAAAAGGGCTGAACCAACCAGGCCAGGAGTTTTCCAGCCCAGCAGTGACACTGCGAGACCGAGAACCATACATTCCTGGGGAGACTCAAGGTGCCTGGGCCAGGCCCCCCTCCTTGAGCTCCACCTCGGGCTGCTTCCTCTCAGTCTCCTCCTGCCCTTACCAGATGAGGGTGCAAGTCTCAGCAGCATCTCCATGGGGAGGCAGGACAGCTACCCCTCGGATGGTGCTAACGCCAGCCCCCAGTTCATTGGGCACCTATTATGCACTAGGCACTATGACCTAAATGTTCCACATGCACCAGCTCATTAGTCCTCATAATAACCCTCTATGAGGTAGCTAGCACTGCGGCCCATTCTGCAGGTGGGGACAGTGAGGCAGACAGCTGGGGACATCACCAAAGGCCACTCAGTGTCTACAACAGCAGAGCTGAAAGCCAGGCATGGTAATGGTGCATGCCTGTAGTCCTGGCACTCAGGAAGCTGAGGGAGGAGGATCACCAAGGGTTAAAGGCCAGCCTGAACTACATAGCAAGACCCTGTCTCAAAAATAAAATTTAAGGAGTTGGGGATTTAGCTCAGTGGTACAGTGCTTGCCCAGCAAGCACCATGCCCTAAGTTCAATCCTCAACACACACAAAAAAATAAAATAAAATAAAATTTTTTAAAAATGAATAAAAAACAGCAGAGCTGGGTTTGGTGGCCTCTTCCAGCTAACTCTTAAGCCCTTTCCACTCCCAGCAGGATGTGACAGTCACCAGTCCCTGAGCCAGAAGAGCTGGGCACTCAACCCACCTTGCTCCTTGGAGCCACTCACCCACCTGTCACAAGGCCAAAGAAATGGTCAAAACGTCAGGAAACAAGGTGCCTGCTCAGACAGCTGAGAGCCACTCCAAGGGGGAAATGGAGCAAAGTCCAAAAACAAGATCTGACGAGTAACAAGTCCAACACGGTGGATTCAAAAAGCACCTCGGCAGCTTCTCCAGCCACAAACTGGGCTGCTCCGGAGCTACCAGCTCCAGGTCTGTTGAGGCAGGCGGGGGCCCCCGGGCTAACAGGGCCCAGACAAAGGCCAGTGAGCCGGCTGGCACTGCAGGAGAGACAGGAGGCTTGGGACAGGGCTGTCACTGTGTCCAGGAACCTAGGGACCCCTGCCCTCAGACATCGAGACACCAACTCTCCGGCAGCTGGGATTCCAGGTGTGGATAAAGGAATCCCACTGGAGGGGGAGGCCACTACACAGAAATAGGCAAAAGACATTCCAGAGAGCAGGAAGTGCTGTCAAGAAAAGAAAGCATTACCCAGGCATGGTGGCACATGCCTGTAATCCAGCTCTCTGGGAGGGCTGAGGCAGGAGGATGGAAAGTTCAAGCCCAGACTGAGCAACTTAGGGATAGAGAGACACTGTCTCAAAAAAATTAAAAAGTCCTGGGGATGTATCATTGTGCAAAGGCCCTGGTTCAATCCTCAGCACCATAAAAATTAAAAAAAAAAAAAAGAATTTTAATTTTAAAAAAACAAAAAAAGGAAAAAGAAGAAAGCATTAAAATGGGTCTGACAATCTATAATGGGGCCACACTTGAGTCAGAGGACCAAGGTCTCCTGGAGTGGCACTGGAGCTGGAACCTAAGCAACCAGGAAAAGAACCAGTGAACAGAGGTCACAGGCGGGGCCCAAGGGCAAGATGGAGCCCACATGCCCCAGAAGCCATGTGGAGGCAAACAAGGGGGCACGGGTACCACATGGGTGGACCACAAGGGTCTGGCACTCTGAGTGGTAGCGGGAAGAGGCTGGGAGGGAAGCAGCTGCTCAGGCTGATGACGGCCAGCACCTCCAGGCCCCAGGGCCGAGCAGGGCATCTCCACTGCAGGGACTGGGGGTGGGCAGCTCCTGGAGCCCTGGGGACAACCCCACCTTGCCCTGTAGAGGGGGACATGAGGGTGGCAGGAGGTGTGGACCAATACCTAGCCCCTCTGGCTGCAATATGGGTTTGATGCCCACCAGCCTGGGAGGGGGGCACCAAGCTCCTCCCTTCCCCAATCACTACACCCCAACACAACCAGGGAGAGCCAAAGAATAACGCAGGCTAGAGGCAGGGACTCCACCCTAAGCCTGCAGTCTGCAAAATGGGCCTATTGACGTGCTCAGCCATCCACTGCCCCCATCGGCACACAAAGGGCCACACCCCAAACACCACGGAAACCTCACTGAGCAAACCAGCAAAGCGGCTGACAGAGGAGCGGGCACCCAGCTAGAAAAGAACCACAGGTTTCCAGGCAAGTGCAGGGTCTCCACATTCCTCTCCAGGGAATGGGTCTGATCCTGCCAGCTTGGGAATGGAGAAGTCAACTGCTGTCCTGGTCCAGGTGACCTCTCGCACCCCACACATGGGCTCTCTGCCACCTTGGCCTGACTGTCTGAAAGGTGAGGTGACCGCCAGGCCCCAGCTCAAGCAATAGTCACAGCATCGAAGCCACTGAACAAGTGGACGAACGGGGTCTGGAGGTAGGGGGTGTGGCCACCTGGGACTCTCACCCAGGGCCCTGAGGTGCTGGACAGCCGGGAAGCCGCAGCTGGCCTCCTAGGGCGCCAATGCACATTCCCAGGTCAGCGAGGCCCTCCCACAAGTCTCTCTGAAGTCCAGGAGGGGCCTCAGGCTTGGGACTTGAGCAGCAGAGAAGTAATCGAGTCCCGCAGGAAGGGGGGTGCTGGCGACAGGGTGAGGCCCTGCCCCACAGTGGCAGGAGGGGAGACGTCGGAGCAAGCGGGGAGCAGTTCGCTGAGGAATTATCCCGCAAGGCGGCCGCGAACGCACAAGTCCTTTGCACGCCGAATTAGGCGAGCAACACCAGGCAAGGATGGCAAGGGCAGGGGCGGCGCCCTGGGGCGCGGGCAGCGGGCGGGCTGGCAACGCCACTACCTGGGCGACCGGGGCTGGAGCCGGCGGCGGCCCAGGCAAAGTGCTCGGCCGGGACCGGGAAGCGCAGTCCGAGCCCGCGTGGGCCCCGAGGGAAGCCGCCCGGCCGAGCGCTCGGGGTGCCCCCGGATGCCCAGCACGGCCCGGGCTGGCCCCGGTCCCGCCCCACCCCGCGCGCCGGGGCCGAGAGGGGCCGGCCGGGTCCCGCCTGCCCGCGGCGCGGGAGGCCGGGCGCGCGGGGTGGGGCGCGGGGCGCGGGTGCTCGGCGCCGGCCGCCAGCGCGACTCCCGCCCCCTTCAAGGGCACGCGGCTGACCCCGCGGCGCCCGCCCCCGCCCGCGGCGCCCCGCGCAGGCCCGCCGGCCCGGCCGGGTCCCCGTCGCACCCGCCCGGCCCCGCGCCCTCACCTGACATCTCGTCCTCGTTCTCCATCTCCTCGGCGAACAGCCGCGGCAGCTCCTGCTCGGTGCCCGGCGGGCCCCGCATGCCCGGCGCGGGGGAG
Organism: Hystrix cristata; assembly: GCA_004026905.1. NCBI lineage: Eukaryota > Metazoa > Chordata > Mammalia > Rodentia > Hystricidae > Hystrix > Hystrix cristata. The sequence continues at coordinate 7,073 of PVJO010033352.1, forward strand.
GGGAGGTGGGCGCCCCCCTCCCGCCGGGCGCGGTGCCAGCCTTAACCCGTGCGCTGCCGGACGGGCGCGCGCGGCGGGCGCGCCGGCCTCGGCGAGAAGATGGCGGCCGCCGGCCCCCCGCGCCCCCGGGCCTCGCCCGTCCCGACCCGCGCTCGCCCTCCGCGCCCGCACCGCACGCCCGGGCCGCTCCGCGCCGCGCCCGCAGCCCGACGCCCGCAGCCGGCGAGGGTGGCGGCGGCGGCGGCGGCGGCGGCGAGTGGGGGGGGGGCGGCACACATGCCCGGATTGTGACGTCCAGTCTGGTTGCTGTGGCAACCCCATCCCATCGTTCCGGCAGCACGACTAGTTAAGAGCGAGGACAAGTTGGGGGACTAGTCCCGAGCCGCGGGGGGCGCGGGGCGCGGAGGCGCGCCAGCAGGGGGAGCCGTCGAGGCGCGCGCGCCGGGACCCGACGGCCGAGCCCGCAGCAGGGACTGGGCGGCCCCGGCAGGCCGCCCCGGGGAACCCCGGGCACGGCTCCCCGCCGCCCCGCGGGCGAAGGGTCCCGGCCCCGGTCCGCAGGGGCGCGGAGGCGCGGTCCCGGGCTGGCGGCCGCGAGCCCCCCGCTCCCGCACCGGCTCGGGCCTCGCGTTCTGACCCCTCCCGAAAGAGGACGAGAGGGAAAATGTGCCCCGCACTTGGGAAAGAGATGCTCTGGATACAGTCTGAGACCTCCAGAAAAATCCGTGCAGGCTGGCTCCTCCCTCGCCCGTGGCATCCCTGCTCCCACCCCCACCGTCCAAAACGCCCCCTCCGGCCACGGGGTCCGCTTCCCACACATCCAGACCCCTCGGGTGGCAACGCTCTGCGCGACCAGCGCCCAAAACTCCCACTCAGAAGCGACACCTGTCACGGACACAGAAGGAGCCGCCAGCTGCCTGCCCCGGATTTTAAAGGTGAAGATGGAGGTGAAGCCCTGGGGAGCAAGACTGGAATTTTAAGTGAGCGCTTTCTCTCTGCTGCAGGGAGTCTGAAAGCTACTTTAAGAGCGCTGAAGTTTCAGCGGCTGCAAGATCTCCGGCTCTCTAATGCCAGAAGGGCCAGTGAAGGGTGGGCACCTCCATGTCACAACCTGTGGCCAGGCATCTGGGGGCCCATTGGAAACCCACGTTGCTGCCACCAGCCTTCACCAGGTGCCAACCTTGCTTGTCCTCGCCCCTTTGGAGAACCAAGGGAATTATGTCCACTTTGCTGAGGGTCCCCGGCACAGTACCTCTGGGGAGGTCACTACAACCCAGCCTGTTGTCCAAAAGGCCAGGGGTGGCCAGGGAAGGATTGGCAGGATCTACAGCAAAGTTTTCTTCTGGTGCCATCCAGATTAACCACCAGCAAGCCCCAAACAGCAGCTCTTCTTCATTCCTTCCAGGGCACAATCAGGTCTGTCTAGACATCTAGTATCAAGTGCAGGGCACTGGATATCCTTACCCGATCAAATATTTTTTTCAATACTGGGAAATGAACTCAGGGGCTGCCTATTACTGAACATCAGCCCCAGCCCTTTTGTTTTTTTAAACAGCAGGCAAAATTTTACATTTATTAAAGGGAGGAAAAAAGTAAGCTCTGCAGAGCAGGTTTGGGCCAAGTAAAAGCAGGAGAAAGAGAGAAAAAACTTTAAAAATACACCCTACAGCATAGAGTGGGCTACCGAGAAGAGACACAATAGCCCGGCCCATTTTTTTATCTCTTAGTTTGAGCCAGGTTCTCACTAAATTGCCCACGCTAAGGCTTGAACTTCTGATCCTCCTGCCTCAGCCTCCCAGAGTGCTGGGATTATAGGCTTCTCAGAGCACAGTGTAGACAGAGATATTGGATTCGTTCGTCCAGGCCACCTGCAAGGGTCCAGGCTGAGAAACCAAAAGGCTGCCTTCAGCCAGGCCATCTCCCCCGTGAGCAGTGAGTGAGGGAGCCACACTACTGCAGGGAGGGCTCATCGGCTCTTGCAGGGCACCTTCCAGCTGGTAGCCGTCCAGGAAAACCCCTAAACTCCCCACATGCCACCTCCACTACCAGCCCCCACTGCCTTGATAATGCTAGCCTTTGGGCCCTTCCCAAGGTCCTCTGCCCCACTGTAGAAACTGCAACTTAACATTTCTCAGCACTAGAACACGCCTACCACAGTTGTGCGCAGGTGCACATACACCCTTAACTTTGGCCCCAATCCCAAGAAGTCAGGGTATCATTTGAGAAAGAAGAGTCCCAACTGCTTCATTTTCAACAAATTAAGAGTTGAGAAGTTTGTCACTCACGATGTTCTCTCTACTCTGTTCTTCCTGATGCCTGTAGCTGGGTAACATTACCTAGTGACCAAAGGCAAAGCAAGACAAAAACCGAGAGTAGAGAGCCAGATGTGGCGGCGCATGCCTATAACGCCAGCACTCAGAAGCCTGAGGCGGGAGAATCGCCGAAAGTTCAAGGCTAGCCTGAACTACATAGCAAGACTATCTCTAAAAACAAAAACAAAAGAAAAGAAATGGAATGGTAGAAACAAATGGGCTTCAGGAAAAAATTCCAGTAATTTTTAAGAGAGCTCCTATTTTTGTTTCTTGTTTTTTGAGACAGGATTTCGCTTTGTAATTCAGGCTGGCCTTGAACTCTCAGCAATCCTCCTGCCTCAGCCTCCCAAGTGCTGGGATTCCAGGCATGTGCTATCACGCCTGGCCAAGAGCTCCTATTGTTGTTAAACTATTAAATGTCCAGTGGTATTTTCATGACAGTAGACCCAAAATGCCAGTGTTAAACTCATTCCCTAAAAGGGTGAACATTCAATAAATTGACATTGTGAGAAGTCTATCATTAAAGATACACAGCCTCAGAAGACAAAATTTTGTTCACAGATCACACAACTTGTAGTCACGCCTCAGTGGCAATTTAAAAATCAAAATATTTTAAATATGTTGGTTATAAACTGGGCATGATGGCACATACCTGCAATCCCAGCACTCCGGGAGGCTGAGGCAGTAGCCTACATTCGAGCCCAGCCTGGGGAAGTAACTTGGGGAAACCGTCTCTAAACACAAAGTAAGAAGGCTGGTGGCGTAGCTCAGTATGAAGGCCCTAGGTTCAATCCCCAGTGCCCAAATCAGGTGCAGTATGTAAGACCGATGATAAGACACTTTTCCCAGGACAGAGCTGCAGTAGTAGGTGATCACTTTATTGGTCTCCAATCCTCGGCTCTCCAGGTCCTGCACGGGGCAGTTCCCATGCCCACCAAGGCCTGGGTGCGAACGGTGTGGCTATACTGTCCCCAGGCTTCCAGAGGGCAGTGAAATACGGGCACCTTCACACCCAGTGGGGAGCCTGTGCCATGGCTGCGGCTTCTGGCTCAGGGTCTGTCTGCAGGACCAAGGTCGAGCTCCCACTGGGGTCACAAGGAGGAAGACCTCAGCGAGGGAACCTTGGGCCAGAGCCAAGAGCCAGGGCTGGCAGAGCCCGAGACGGCTCTGGTGCTTCCTGGGATCCAGCTAAAGCGGCAGCCAGTGTGTCAGGCTGGCAGTCCTAGACCGTGAGGCCAGCATGGCCTTAAGCGGACTGGAGAAACTAATGTGGATTCCCAGACCCATCCAAGGTAGAAAATGGATGCACCAGGAAATACCGTTTTTGTTTTGTTTTGTTCTAGGAGAGAAACACCATTATGGTATCACTGAAAACAAAGTCCTCTACCTGCTTCCTCCAGCACTACCTCCTGCAGGGCTGGCAGATGCCCCACACTGACAGCGGGGAACCTTATACTCACCCCCCAGTAGAGCCCATTTCTACCCTTGTAGGGCCCACATTCTAGGTTTCATTCCCACTTCACCACTCACACCAGCCAAGTTTAGGGGGGCAGGTTCCAAACTTAAGAAAGCAGGTGTAAATGGGAATGGTGGTATGCACCTATAATTCCAGCACTTGGGAGGCTGAGGCAGGAGGATCACAAATTGGAGCCCAGCCTGGGCAATTTAGTGAGATCCTATCTCAAAATTTAAAAATAAAGAAAAAAAAGGTTTGGGGAGCTAGCTCAATACAAAGGCCCTAGATTTAATCTGCTGTACCAGGAAAGAAACACATCACAGCAGGGACGGCAGGTTTCTGGAAGGAAAATGTGTTACCTTTAGAAACGTTTAGACCCTCTCAGCCGGTGTGGTGACACACTCCCACAATCCCAGCCCTTGGGAGGCACAGGAAGATCGCTGTGAGTTCGAGGCCAGCCAGGGCTACATAGTGAGTTCAAGGCCAGCCTAAACTACATAGCGAGACCCTGTGTCAAAAAATAAAAGTGTTTAGACCCTCTCCTTTTCTGGCTGCACCACACTCAAGAGAAGGGAGGGTATTTGTGGCAACTGGAGCTGGCAGGAACAAGCCTATGCAGCCATTCCGTTGTTGACTACTGTGAATTTAAATCACACTTTAAAACTCCACTCCTCTGAAGCCAGGCAAGGTGGTGTGCACCTGCAATCCCGGCACTTGGGGGATCACCCTGAGTTCGAGGCCAGCCTGGGCTCCATAGTGAGTGAGTACAAAGCCAGCCTGGACTACAAAACAAGAGACACTCTCTCAAAAAATAACAAAGAAAAAACCCCTCCACAACTCCACTGTTTCTATGTCCTGACATTTGATGGGGCAGGTGAGGCCTGAGGACCAACAGACACAAAGAATGCCCTGGCCACAGCCACCATGCAGCATGATATAGTTCAGGTTCCCACTTGTTTCCCACCAGAAAAAGGCAAAGCAGTTCCAGGAGAGCTCAGTGGCGGCCAGATCCAGGGTCTGAGGCAAAACTGCAGAAAACAGAAACAAAGGACGCTTCCCTCTGTACCTAATGAAGAGCAAAGTATTTGTCGGCACAGTTCACCAGTGAGGATGAGGTTGAGCAGGTTAACATGCCAGTCCTTTAAACAAAAAGGCTTGCACAATAGTAGCCATGTGTTAGCCACTTTAATATAAAATGTGATCAAAACTCAATTACAAGAGTTCAAAAAGGCATAGAAAAAACAATGAGGTTCAATTTTATTACAAGTCTTAAAATCTGGAACCAGTTTTTTTTAAAAAATGCTAAATTCAACCCAGGATTCTTTTTTACATCCAAAATAAAAATTACCACATAGGAACATCAACTC
>PVJO010033353.1:0-12191 GCA_004026905.1 Hystrix cristata
GGCTACTTGTTGATCCTAAAAGGATCTGCTGCTCTAAGCTTTGAGAAATCTTAAATGTAGGGAGTGCAGATTGGTCTCTCCATGCTTCTTTGCTTTTTCAAAATACTGTTTTTGTCCTAATAATTTACAATTGTAGAAACCCTGAACCTGTAGACATTTTGGCTTTCTCACATTTAGGCATGTAGTAATTCAGTTAGACCACATAAACAAATGATGTAGGACAGTGCGTATCAGGGGAGAGTTAGGTTTACAGATATTTGTGGGGTAAAACTTCACCACTTTATTTTACATATACCTTATGTAACAAATACTAGGGTCCTAAGACTATAGAAAGGAGTGTGTACAGACACTATAGACTGGTTCAGAAAGGGGTCTTAACTTGTGTAGGAACACAAACCCATGCCATTACTCTGCATTCCTTAATATAATTTAAAAAAAGACTTGTTCTAGAAAGCAACACATGTCTTGTGGTTAGTGGTCTGCTTCTGAATCAAGACCTTGAAGAACAAAGAGATAAAGTTGAAAAATGAATGCAACTGAATCTTAAAGGAAATGTTCTGGCCAAACTTTCTCATAACAAATTAGATTATAGTTTCGGTAGAATTAATTCAAACTTTCTTTGATTTACATTCAGGGGAATAATACAGTTTGCAAACATCTTGTATGAAATCGAACCACTGGATGCTGTATCAGGATTTGTGCACATGATCTATGAAGAAAACAATGATAACACTCATGTTCCTCTTTTTGGAGAAAACAATAATGATACTCAGCTTAATGATGCAGAGAATCAAGTGAGAAGCAGTCTACATGTAAGTGCTTACCCTTATTTTAACTTGTTCCATATAGTTTTGTTAAATGAAAGATGGTTTTATATCCAGATTTGATTGCTACTTGGTAATCTTAACATTACTTTTTTTCATGAAGGATCTGCATGACTTTAAATGGCTAGTAAAGGAATTTATGTTCAATGTTACGCTTGTTAATAGACACAGCTTAGCAAAATCTTAGGTAATTAATCCAGGAAACACATGTAGGACTAACAGGCACTAAAACATTTTCACACATGGACTTTTAGATGATGAATGTAATGTATTCTTTTTCCTCAATTATTGAGATAATTTAAATCAAAATACTAAATGCTTGTTTCATGAAATTTCAAAACTATATAATTTCAGTGGCTTGCATAAGGTACATGTAAAATAAAGTGGTGAATTTTTCCTCCACAAATACCTGTCAGCTATCATAAATAACATACCTTTCTTTAGCGGACTACCACCAACTGTAAACTTTAGTATTATTTTTCTAAACTATGTTGTTTGTTAAAATTAATTTCCTAATAATTGGTAACAGAAAATCTGTAATACTAATACAAATATTAGTATGATTATTAGGCATACTAATGCATAAATGATTAAGACTGAAGTATAGACTAATACAAATATTAATATGACAGTTATTAATTATACTAACATATAGATGATTAATATGCAGATTATGACAAGGATAAGAAAGGAATGCTTTATGTTATTAAACCTAAAATTTTATTTCAATATTTACAAGACCCAAGTTCCTTTATCGCCTGAAAATCTAAGTGAAAGTTTCTGCTAATCACAGTACTTTTCGAACTACAGTCCTCAGACTAGTACCTAAATTATAAATTTGAAAACAGCTTCATTATATATTCAGTAAGAATATATGTTTCAGTTTATCTTTGAATATAATTTCAGTAGAAGGTAAAGTTTTGTAAAATCCTCAGGATGCATTTTTTTATTTTTTTCAGAAAACTGAATTTACCAAGTTACTCCCTGGATACATTGAAATGTATATCGTTGTGGATAAAAATTTGGTATGTCTTATTCTTTTCATTATTATTCTAAAATTATTTATTATCTGTCTTTAACTTGATTCTAATGATGCAGTGGAAATCAACCATTTTTATTTTGCATTTCCAAATAATATTATAAAAATTATGAATACAAATTTTATTCTTTTATAGATAAGATCTCTACTTTTCTAAAATGAAACATCTTAATTTCCTAAATCTTATGGACTATTTTTGTTTTGTCAAAAAGTCCACATCCTCAGTGAAAGTATAGATTATAACCCCCTCAAATCTTCAAACCCTGCTTACAATAGTGATATTTAACTAGCCTCACTGGAAGGGTAGTCACCAAGGCAAATATGCTACTATTTCCAAGCAAAGGGAGAAAAATCAATGATCTATTTTCTTCTCAGTTCTAGATGAATGAAACAAAAAGAAAAAACAAATGAACAATACTAAGAATTCATGACTATACTCCAAATTTCACATAGATTTAGGCTTTGAATGTGTATTACTGTGTGTGGTTTGGATTCTAATCTATGAGGCTATGTTGGGCCCAGGTTGTTCAATGGGTACGAATAGTATTTATCTCCGGAAGAATGAAACTTCAAGCAGGATACCTCGTGATTATTACAGATTAATATCAGCCATATATGACCTCGGAGTCCATAAGGAAGCACATCACCATTAAGAATGGTTAGCAAAAAAAAAAAAAAAAAAAGATGTAGATCCATAAAACAACCAGATACTAAACATTTAAAATAGAGTTATAAAAAGAGAGTTATAAAATAAAAGTATTTCATTTTCCCTTAAGGGAATCTGCTGCTTCCAGACAAGGTGCATATGAGTCAAAGAAACAGCTAAATGTTAGCAGTAGTAGCAAAAATTGAAATTGATAGTTCTCTGAAGCAATGGGTGTATTTTAGTAGAGATAAATTGACCCACTATAAAGCAAATGCACATTCTATGATTGTATATTTATAAGATTGAAAAAATAATCAGGAGAAAGCAAACAAAAATTTTAACATAATCAGGAAAAAAGGTAATGAACAGAAGAAATACACTATACATTTAGTACCAGTCTTGTAAACGTGGAAGAATTAAAAGTTTAAAAGTTATATTTAAGGTGAAAGGCTTAAACTTATATATGTCAGTATTTATATGAAATGGAGAGGCAATAAATGGTTCAATTAAAACCTGAAGAAAAAGATTAAAATCAGAGAAAAAAGTTATACAACATGCACACATACAGTCTGCCTACAGCTGACATACTATAGTACATAAATAATGAAAGTAAAACAGTGGAAAAATACAATGTAAAAACACAAACTGTAAAAATGGGTATAGCTAGATTAGTATTAGACAAAACAGACTGTCAGATAACTGCGAACTAAGCAAAGCGAACCTGCAAAGCAAATGTCTCTGCACTTTAGTGGCTTAAAACAAAAACAATTTATGTATTTGTTTGGGAGCCCAGAGACCTTTTTACACTTTTATCGACCTCAAACCCTTTTAGTCGAATTAGTGGTCTTTTGTTGATACAGCTAACTTAAAAATGCTCTGAGCATTTTTCCTATGTGAAATTACTTTTTAACCATTTTTCTTACTAACTTTTTTTTAAAACTAAGATTTCAAAGGCCTAGGAATATATGCAAAGAGGTATTGGATACTTCATTTAAATAAGATACAAGTGCTGTGAGGTCAGCAGCTGCAGGCATGAGGATTGTGGCTTTGCTGTAGTTCAACCACCTTTCCAAAAATGGCCTCTTAGTAGGAAATTCCCCCAAATTCCCAAGTGACTTTCTCCTTCCTTTTCATTTTTTTCCCTCTCCTCAACTGTGTCTTTTCAAACACACTGTGTTTGAGCTAATTCTTGCTTCTGTTTGATTTACTCTGTTGTTGAAGCTTTCTATCATGTTTTTATTTTAGTGCATTTTTCAACTCAGGTTTGATTTTTAAAAATTTCTTCTATTGCTCTGTTAAATTTCTCTATTAGAGTTTTGAACAATTTCTCTGTGTTCTCTTGAAGCTCACTGAATATCCATCTGTAAAAGAGCTGTTTTGAATTCTACATTTGACAGCTTGCCCATCCTCCTGGTCAGTTTCTGCTTTCTTATTCTCAATGTGAGGTGAGGTCATGGTTGCCTGATGGTTCTTGATGCTTGCTGGTACACAACAGTATTTGCAAGCTGAACAATAAGCGTATTTATTCCAGTCTTTGTAATCTGGCTTTGTGCTGGTTTTTACAGAATTTCAGAGGCTGCTCATTTTCTCTGAGCCTGCAGTTATATCTGCTAGTTTGGCTCTAGATGATGCATTAAGTCTAGTTTTGCTGCAAGTCTGTGGTTGGTGTTTTGTCACTGTTTCAATACTAGAGGGCAGTTCAAGTCCAGGTTCATTGCAAGTCCATAGTTGATGTGCTGTTCAACATAAATTGAGGGAGGGACTAAAAATAGTTAGTTTATTATTACAAGCCTCTCCCTGGGGCTAGAGTTGGTCCAAATGCCTCATCCACAGCCTTGGACCTGTTGTCAACAATGTAATAACCATTTAATAATTCATGATAAGAGAAAATATAGTCATTAGGAGCACATGTAGTTGATATTAATAAGAATCTCATGGGCAAAGCTGAATCCTTTCTTAACTTTTTATAGGATTAGGTACATATGTTAGATACATCAATCTCCAGCAAAATATTAACAGATTATTAGTTGAACAAAAGGAAAAGTCACACGATCCTTCCTACTGATATTTATAAAAGCATGGGATTTAGTTCAACAAGTGAGCAGAAGGAACCACTCACAAAGGAAAACTTACATCTTGATTCCATTTATAAATCTCAAAAAGGATCAATACTAACCTCTAAGAGTTGGGGCAGAGGATAGAGATTGGGAGGAGTCATAAAGCACTTGTTGGGATCTTGGCTTTGGTCTATTTCTTTGTCTATATGCTGGCTAAACAGGTACACATACTTTGTAATGATTTGTTGACTGTACGCTTTTTGTGTATAATACTTTATTGTTTACAACATAAATTATTTTAACAAATAGGTTCAATTTAACTAATCAAATAATCCAAAAATTCTAAATGCCCCAAAATTCAAAGCTTTGTGAGCACTGACATGACTGTACACTTTGACTTGTATCCACTTGGTATGTGATATACTTTCTTTCAAAGTAAAAAACCACAATGAAGTAATGATATAAATTTGATAATATTCAAAGTTGTAAGTGGTTTTATAGGTGTAGAGCAGTGAGAATTTTCATAGCACATATAAGAGTGAAACTTGTACAGTCATTTTGAAAAAAAGAATTAATTATAGCTCCTAAAATTGAAGATACAGAGAACTTAAGAATGGCACTTAAGAACATTATATTAATTTGTTCACTAGAATAGGACATATTTTTTCCAAATTTAAAAATTATGAAACCTATTTTATAAAACCACAAGATACCAACTACATATTGAAAAAAGTCCGCCTAAAATAGTTTTCTTTCTTTTCTATGAGAAATGTGGTTAGTTTGACAGTACTAAAGGAATAACAAACATGAAATAGATATAATCTGAATAAAAATATACTTTTAACAACATCAACAAAAACATAACCTTAGGGATACACTTAGAAGAAAAACATAAATCTTATATTTGGAAATCTTTACAACATTCCAGAAGGACAAACAAACTTAAAAAATTAAAAAAGTGTTTATGTCCTTGGATAAAAAGAACCAATAATGTAAAGAAATGCATCATCTCGAAGTTAATTTATAAATGTAATAAACGGAGAAGTGACGTCAGTAAGATTGCAGGCTGGGACGTCATGACATCATTACTCCAGCAGATTTCACAATGATATAGCAATAAAATATCTTCATGAGAATTCCAGAATCCAGTTAAAAAGCTACAGTATCCCAGATAAGAACAATACCAAGATGAGCCACACAGAAAAGGTAAGTAGAACAATTTCACTGTATGTACATCAGCCCTTCCCCCAAGCTAGCGTGGCTTAGCACCAAGAGAGATATGACTCCTTGTTTGTTGAGTGGTGGGAGAGTTTGGTAAATTTCTAAGGTTGGTGGCCTTTCAGTGTCACTAAGAGACCGGCTTCTGGCTCACCTCACATAGAGGGTGGAAAGAGCTGACGTCGTCATGAGACCTGGGGCAATGAGAGCTATGGGTAACTTTTGCAGCCTGTACAAATCTGTGACGCACAGAGCAGGCCCTGAACTGAAGCCTCTAATCCAGGAAGGAAGGAGGACTAGATTATGATGCCAATGTCCCCGGTCTTTCAATGCAACTCTTGAGGGGCTGGTTTCTGCTCCACCTCGCAAAAGGCACTGAAGAAATTGGTATGGTCCAGATGCTGAGCAGCTATGGTGGATACAACTCTGCACAGTTTGAAGGAGGTGAAGCACTGTGGGCTCATCTGTGCTAGCCTGGAGGAAAGAGTGGGGTGTGGCTGTGCCACCCCCAGCCTGCTATTGTGCCACTGATTGTCCGGTTTCTATTTTACCTTACCAAGAGCACTAATGGAACTGGCATGCTCAGACATTTCAGTAGGAAGAGATTATAAACTCCTGGGAGAAAAAAGATTCCTGGGCACACATTATGCAAGTGGTCAACAGTATGTGAAAAGATGCTCAAGATCACTAATCATCAGAAAAATGTAAATTCAAATTATCTCACTTCATATATGTTAGGCTGATACTTAACCAAAAAAAAAAAAAAAGAAAAAGTTGTCAGTGCTTACAAAAGAAATACCCACTGTACAGTGGTGATGGAGAACAATATGGAGGAGGTGCCTCAAAACATTAAAAAAAGAGAATTGCCATATGATGTAGCATTCACAATTCTGCACATGTATCCACAGGAATTGAGACCACAATCTCAAAATTATGCACTTACATGTTTATCGAATCATTTTTTCACAATATCCAAGATAAGGAAACAGCTTAAATGCACATCAACAGAAGAACAGATAAAGAAAATGTGGTGTGTGTATCCACAGTGAAATTTATTCAGCTTCAAAAAATGAGGTAATTCTGTATCATGTGACAGTGATGAACCCAGAGGACATTATATTAGGTTAAATGATTCATGGTTGATTTGATTCTGGTGGTTTCCAGGGACTTCGAGAGTTGAGGGAAACAGGAAATTGCTGCTGTTCAAAGTTTCAATTGTGCAGGATGAGTAAGTTCCAGAGATCAGCTCCACAGTATAGTGCCTATAGCCAATAATGCTGTTCTCTGTGTTCAATCTAACATTAAATGTTATTAGCAAAATGAAAAGATAGTTCACATAAAAAACAATATTTAAGAGTAGGTTAGCAAGCACTGAATAAAAAAGAAATAAATTATATCAGATTAAAACATTTTATAGATCATTTTAATAGAGATAAACAGAGTGACTAACCCATAAGATAAACAATAAAAAATCTAGAAATGGATCCAAGACTATTTAGTTTGATAAGGATATATAAAAGTGGATGAAGCTGGGTGTGGTAATGCAACCCTTTAATGGCAGTATTCTGGGAAACTGAAGCAAGAGTATTCCAATTTCAACCCCTGCCTGGGCATAGTAAGACCCTGTCTCAGAAAAAACAAATTTTTAAAAAGAGTTAAGGATGCAGCTCAATTTGGAAGCCTTCATTTCAATCCCCAGTACTGCACCACAAAATAGAACCAACCAATCAGTCAAGCAATCTAGATGATAAAGACAGATTTTAAATAATTATTAGTATTGGAAATGTTTGCTTAAAAAGATAAAATTTGAACTATAATTCCAATCAAAATGAAACCATTTTAGTATTAGAAAATGCTTGCATATAATGTTATCAATTCTCATCACTGCTCTATTCCATGAAGTTTGATACTATGTTTTTATCTCATTTTGTCTATCATAGTTTTGAAATTTCCTTTGATCCATGGATTACTAAGAACTGTGTTGTATAGCTTCAAAATGTTTGGATATTTTTCCTATTATCTTTTTTCTTATTTTTATTTTGTTTTATTGTTGTTAGGGAACACATTCTGTATGATTTGAATTCTTTTAAATTTATTGAGGTAAGTTTTAGGGCTGAAGACATGGTATCCTTGGTATATGTTGTGTGAGTGCTTTAAAAAGTGTGTGTTCTGCTATTGAAAAGCAAAACCTCAGATAAATGCAGATACTGTAGGTTTGTGGTGTTGCTGAAGCTTTTCTGAATTCTTGCTGATTTTTTTGTACAGTGTTCTAGAAGTTGTTGAGAGAGGCGTTGAAGTTTCCAAATACATTTGTGACTATTTCTGTCACTCCTTTTTTTTTTTGGTTATTATACGGAAACCATATGCTTTGATTTTTCACCCGCCCCTCAGCTCTTGTGGAAGTCGATTGGTGCTCGAAGAGCTGTTTAAATAGGTGTCAGTCTGGGCCTATAACCCCTGGAGCATCTTCACAGAGTTCGACTCCCAATCTCAGATGCATGAGACATTTTAAAACCATGTTATTGAATACTTTTATTAAGTCACTGTTTACATACAGATTTTAAATCTCTGCATTTCTATTAGCATGTAGTCTTAAGGCTACTTTAGAGTCCAGCAGTTGTACGTGTAAGAAACGTGACACATTCATTACATCCACTTATTTTCAATAATAATTTGTCTTTTTCAGTTTGATTACATGGGTTCTGACATAAATGCTGTAACACAGAAGATTATACAGCTCATTGGCTTTGTTAACACTGTAAGTTTTAAAAACCGTTTGTTTATACAGATGGTAAAAATGTAGAATTTATACTGACATGTTCTATTTTGTTGAGCTCTTGAAGACTCTGAAATCAAAATACTATGTTAAATAGACTTTATAAAATTTTAATGAAATTTTCAAGTTTATTTAAAATTTCTCATGAATTTTTCCTTTCAGATGCTTGCGCAGTTAAAATTGACTGTTGTAGTATCTTCCATTCAAATCTGGTCAAATGCAAACAAAATTATGACATCAGGGCATCCGGAAGTTGTGTTGGTTAGGTTTTTACAATGGAAACATCAACATATTGACTTTAAACCACATCACATTTCGTACTTATTAGTGTAAGTGTAATATTCTGCTTCTTATAACATTAAAGGAATAACCCCAAATACCTTAGTATGTTAGTTATTAAAAATAAGCATTTACTTTGCATATCTTGTGTTCTATAGATTTGACTGGTATGATTTGTGAAAAAAATGTGAAAAAGGTAGACTCCTCAAGGAGCTAATGTGAGGCACACTTTCAAAAGTTCTTATCAAACAACAATTAGGAACAAAGCTGATGTGCATTACTGTGCTTACATATACCAGTATGTACCATACACTTAAAAATTTAGCAGGGCAGGCTGCATATTATCTGTTTCTACCACAATAAAACTTTAAAAAATATTTAAAAATGTATAAAGTTACATGAAAAGAAATGAAATACTGTGAAGAGCTCAATAATGAATGGTATAATTTTCTTTGGCTGTATTCTTTTATTACCTGTTATCAAATTTCTACATTTCTGCTTCTTATCTAATAGTTATAGTTTTATTTCCTAATTAAATATATAGGTTGAATTGTCATGCTTTCTAGAATCTAAGATGCAAAAATATTCATATTTAGTGAATATATATTTATATTATAGAAAATTGAATTTTTAGGGATAAAATGTTGAAAAACCAGAAAGAAAACTATAACCATTAGTACAATGACATTTTGCATAAATTATTATAACTTGTCCTTATGTTCCTGGATGTTTATCATTCAAAATTAATTTATTGAAATATTCTTAACCCCAAAGGATTGAGACAATAAGTAATATAGAGTAGCATAGTGCTTCAGTTATAGTAGTTGTTCAATAATATTTGCTATTATGAAACATCATTAGTAATATTACTTTAAAATGAACTTACAAGTAAAATTCTTATTTTTTAGTTTTGAAAAACGTCCTACCTCTATAGGAGCCACTTTTCCAAGATCTATGTGTAATAATATTTATAATGCAGGAATTGCTCTGGTATGTAATCATTATTTACTTAACTGTTATTATTTTTATGTTGTATTGTTTCCTAAGTATTTTAAAGCATGAAAAAAATATGTTTTTGGTTTACTCATCCTTTATAGCTTATATATATATGTATATATATATGTATATCTTTTATAGCTTTTTTTGGAACATTAGAATTAAACAGCTTATCATTGCTTTTAAAGATAGAATATTTTCAAGATGAAATGATCAAAATCTATTGGTTTATAAAAGCATGTTTCATTTTTGCAAATCCATTTTGTTTTTAACAATGCCATGCTATGCATTCTTTTTTATTATATAGTCACTGAAATTTTTTATGTTAGTTATCAAACACCAATTATTAACTTTAGTTATTGGTATACATTGTATGCTTTTTATTAAATTCATTGTATATTTTGTTTCAAATTAATTGCATTAAATTCCTTATTGCATATTGGGGAGGAACAGACTGCTGTTGTAAAAAGCAGAAATTGAATATTCACAATCTGTTGTTTCATGGGGAAAGGAAGGATAAATTCTTCCTACAGGGTCATCTTTTATTTACAGCTTACATAAATTAGAACAGAGAATTAGGGAGTGCTTTAGAAAAAGAGATATGTACTATGATTTTTATGTGTATTTGTTGATTTTCAGTGGCAAATACAAAGAAGCAAATTTTGATTGCCAGATAGATAAATCTAAAAGTAATTCTGAAGCATGCCTGCTACAGTTGCTATAAAAGATGTGTAAGTTGATTTGGTGAATCTAAAGCCAGTTGTGTGGTCATTTGTTACAAGAGTTAAATAATACTTTGATGCTTCCAATTTTTGTCATCTCTTCATCAAGGGTTGAGATGAGCCCATCAGCAATTGTTTGCATCTTTGCTACTCTTGATAGTTGTATAGTTGTACTTGAAAACAATTTTTCTTGGTGCCGTTTTAAATTGAATGCGTGTAAATAAATCTGATCATTATATATACAATGTACCAATAAATTTTCTCGGTTAAAAAAAATGAATGTGTATATATTTGTGTGCATAAAGCAAATAAAAGCGGAAAATAACAATTATTTAAGAGCTTGTTAACATGTTTTCTTGATGCCATTCTTTATTCTTTAATTTTGATGCATAATTTTGTAATAATATTGATAAATGAAAAGAACTAATCCATGAGTTAAAAACATTATAGAATGGCAAATAAATATAAATATGAATCAAGTATATTTTGTTTCTACCAGAAACAGTTTGAAAGTTGAATTTTATGAAGATATATACTAATAATATCATAAAATGTTTTTAAAGCTAACAATTTTCTTCAATATAGTGATTTTATTGAATTTCTTGAAATCATTCAGTCCTTCAACTTTGTTCTTTGACAATAGTACATATATAATATATATGTATATATAATTTGCATTTTCAAATGCATTTTAGAATCAGCTTGTCCAGTTCCACATACACAAAAAGGAAGAATGAAAAAAAGAAATGGAACAAATGGGATGTTGTTTAATTTGGGATGATATGACATCTTGACAATACTAGATCTTTCAATCCACTGACGTGATTATTCTCTCCATGTTTTTAAGTCTTTTTAAACATTCTCTGATGTAATTTTGTAGTTTTGAATTTAGAGGTTTTGTACATCTCTAACTTTATTCTTACTTTATGAGCTTTGACACTATTGAAGTTTGTATTGATTATTCAATTTTATTTTCAATTTTTCATTGCTGGTGGATAGAAATATAATTGGGTTACTGTTCCTGTTCTGAATCTCTTCTGGTTCCATATGAATTTTAGGATTCTTTTTCTAGTTCTGTGAGGAATACTCTTGGTATTTTGACTGAGATTGCAGTAAATCTATACATTCATTTTGGTAGTATGGCCATTTTTTGTTGCTGTTGAATCATTGTCTGGTTTTGGAATCAGGGTAATGCTAGCTCTGGGGAACCGGTTTGTCAGTACTCCTTCCCTTTTATTTTCCTTAAAGAATTTGAGGAGTATTGGCCTGAGATCTTCCTTCAGTTCCCATAGCATTCAGTGCTGAATCCATCAAGACCTGGCCTTTTCTTAGTTGGTAGGTTTTTTTTTTTTAATTTTTTAATTATTTTTACCAAGAACATGTATTGGTACATCGTATACATAATGCTCAAAATCAACATGGTTATTTTGTACCTGTACATGATATATCTTGGTTTTCCCCCCTCTTCCCCCGCTTCCCCTCCCCTCCCTTCCATTCACCCACCCCTCCCTATTTGCAACAAGTGTAGCTACACTTTACCATTTTTTCCCCTTTCATCTTACTTTTCTTTTAACCTTCTTCTTTATCCCCCTTTTCCCTATCTAGTTCTCTCTTTTGAATACTATCTCTCTTTT
>PVJO010033354.1:0-12188 GCA_004026905.1 Hystrix cristata
TTAGGCAAAATCGGCAATTACTGACCACTTGTGAAAAGAGAAATCTGATGTCTTTCACTCTTTCTGGAAAATACCCAGGAAAAGTACAGCTGAGCCAAATAAAAATTTTATTTGTTAGTGTTTGAAAAAACCTCCACACTGTTTTTCATAGTGGTTGTACTAGTTTATATTTCCCTTTTCCCCACAACCTCACCAGCCTTTGTTGTTGTTGTATCCTCGGTAGTGCCATTTTTACCAGAGTAAAAGGCATGTAACCATGTTTTACAGCAGCACAATTTGTAACTGCCACTATGGAAGCAACTTAGATGCTCAACAACAGATGAGCAGGCAAAAAAAAGCAGTATATTTATGTAATATAGTGTTATTTGGCCATAAAGGAGGATAAATTCAAGTAATTAGTAGGAAAATGAATAGAACTTGAGACCATAATGTCAAATGAAATAAGGCAAACACAGATGGTTAATTATCCTATAGTTTCTCTTATATGATAAACCCAAAATAAAATAAAGAGTTAAAAAAAAAAAAAGGTCAGATGATAGGAAAGAGGAGATAGACCTCCTGGGGATAGGGAAAGGGAACAGAGGAGGGAGAAGAGGGAAGAGAAGGGAGGGGGGAGAAAGGATATAGAAAAATGATCAAAATGCAACAGCTATATGTACCAATTTTGCAAAACAAAGGCAATTATTATGTATCTCAAACATACGCCAATTAAATGAGAAGAGAAGTCCTTATTTACGCTCTATGTGGAATAAGTCAGGAGCAAATGCAGGTGTCCCCTAGGCCAAAGGCGGCAAATCTTTTAGAGCTTTCAGTGACACAGGTAGCCCACCGTGCAGCTCGCAAGTCGTACCCCCTATTTGTTTTTGATTTTCAGTACTGGAGACTGAACCCAAGACTTCTCACTGAGCTACAAACCCCAGTCTTCCTTTTTTACTTCTTTGAGACAGGGTTTCACTAAGTCACTAAATTATCTGGGCTTGAGCCTGCAATTCTCCTGCCTCAGCCTCCAGAGGGCTGGGATTACAGGCGTGTGCTACCACCTCTGGCATATAGCCCTTCTTTTTATATGAAAGAAAAGGAGATGGGGGAATCAAATCTTCCATTTAAAAACAACAACCACCACCTGAGGGACACAGGCTTATTTGATGGGTGAAACTCTACCTTCCTACTGTTTGAATACAAGATCACTACTGACCTCACATGTGTTTCTTTTCCTGGGGGGGGCGGAATTAATCACATGAATTGTCATCTGCTGCACAGAAACTCAACATCCTTTATTCTTTGTAAAGCGTTTGCCTGACAAGTGGCAAAAAGCCGATATTTACACATTCTGCAGGTCTGGAGGTGACCTAGCATGGTGTCCAAGTATTTATTTTAAATATTTGTTTTAGAAACAAGCAGAAATAAAGCAGAAATCTAATTGTAGCTAGATTGTTAGGGAACCATCCTTATTCAGTTCTACCTCTTCACAGTGCATCCTCTGGCTTTTAGCTCTGTCTTGTATGAAGAATTCTTTTATTGTGTATCAGTTTAGCTTTAATGTGTCGTTTCTTCATATGCAGATTTAGACACTTTCAGGCATTAGTCTCCTATGTCTTCCCTAATGTGTTAAGTACTGCTTCCTCGCTTCCTCGTCCTTGTCATCCTCTTCATCCTTCCACCACCCACCCCCTCCTCCTCTCGGGTATTGGCTGAAAATGAATTCTTATGCTGCATATCCCATGAGGAACAATATTACCCTAGGGGTTCACTGCAAGCTAACTGAGAGTCAGTGTTGTATGTACAAGCTGGTCTGAAATGCTTTGATCATGGTTGTCTTCTTCTGGGGTGTTTTTCGGGGCTCCCCATAAGGTGTATAGTAAAGCCAGCGTGAAAGCTTAGTCAAGCCCTCATCACTCTGCGCACCTACCCCGCTCTCATCCCCATCATGCTCCTGGGCTCGTGTGTCCCTCGTGCCACTGGCACCTGCTGGTCCCCTCTGGTCGTCCACGGCCAGCAGAAAGCCTCTGTCCTCTGCCAGAACTCCTCGGCTTCCCCCAGACTGAAACCACAGGGTGCTCAGGGTCAGGCCGCTCACTGAACCGCTGCACACCTTCCCCGGACAGGCACTTCCTGATGACCTCTGCACTAAACTGCAAGGCAAGTATGGCAGAAACCCAGGCACATACCCAGGCACGCAGAGCAGGTGCATAGAGCGTAGAAGATGGTGCGGGAGGGACACCCACTGCATTGGCAGGCCCCTTTCCTGAGCACTTGCTACATTTCAGAAGCTGCTGCTTTTAAAAATTAAAATAAGAGCAGCATTTATGATACATTCAGCACAGCTCTAAGCATGTGATGTATTTGCTTCATTCGGTCTTCATATTCCTGTACAGTAGTTTGAATATGATCCCCACTTTCCACACGACCTGACGCGCTGTGGGGTCAGTGTGAATCCCAACTTCACATGGTCGCCACCTGCTGAGGAACAGGCCTCAGGGAGCGTGCTTGCCCACAGCACATGGTAGGAAGTGGAAAAGGGGGCCCATGTGCTTCAAAACTCGTTCTCTCGTCTACTATATAATGCAGCTTTCCTACGATGCCTGTACCAAGTTTTAAAATTGTGAAGACATTGGAAGTGTAACAGTAATGCCTAAAAATCAGCATTTATGAAAAACTCAATATTTACTTGTATATTCAGGGCAGGTAATCAGGGTATCAGTTTTCCATGGCTACTGTAACACATTGCCACAAATTTAGTAGCTTAAAACAGAGCAAACTTACTGTCTCGTAGTTTTGGAGGTTAGAAGTTGGAAATCAGTTCCACTGAGCTAAAATCAGAGGCCAGCAGGCTTATGTTTTCTCCAGAAACTCTGGGAAGGATCTATTACTTTACTTTTTCCAGCTTCCTATTGCTTATTGACTTACGGTCCCTTCTTCCATCACTTCAGCCCCTGACTCTGTCCTCCCGTCCTCTCTCCCTGACTCTGACCCTTCCTGCTTGCTTTTGTGAGGACCACTGTTGAGCCAGGCATGGTGACGCACTCCTGTAAGCCCAGCTACTCAGGAGGCTAAGGCAGGAGAATCACCACTTTGAGGTCAGCCTAAGCAATTTAGCAAGATTGTCTTGAAATAAGATTTTAAAGGGCCAAGCATGTAGCTCAGTGGTGGAGCACTTGCCTACCATGTATCTGCAAGGCTCTGAGTTCAATCCCCAGCACTGAAAGAAACCAACAAGAAAACCCATTGTGGCTACATCAGGCCTACCTGGATGATCCAGGGTGATCTCCCCATCTCAGTGTCCTTAATTTAATTGCATTAGCAAAGTTCCTTTTGCTGTGTTAGGTAGTGTGTTCACAGTTCCAGGGATCAAGATACTTTTGGGGTTATTATCCAGTCTACTCCTGTCTGCTGTACCGGGGGCCTGGCTAAGCACTTACTCGCTGAAGCACAAGGTCCGCCTTCTGCTACCCCTCCCCACCTCTCCTGTCTGTGACATCATGTGAGTCTGTTTTTTTCATTTGTTTGTATTCTAAAAATTAAATTTAAAAAAGAATAAGAAAAAGGAAAAATATACCAAACAGTTAAACTGAAAAGAATTAGCCTACTCTGGAGCAAAATTTGTCTCTCTATCCTGCAATGTTTTATGTTCAGGATTGTCTCCCCTCAGCCATACATACAGATGGCACACATCTGTGCCAAGACGGAAGTTACTACCACACCCTCCAGATCCTTCCCCACCCCAGTTTAAAGCTGATTAGGTTGACATTTTCCCGTAAACTTTTTTTTATCAGTGTCAAAATTCAAATCCATATGGCTTTGCTGTATTAAAAAGTCTGTCAAGAGGAATCTCTTCTAGTAATATTTTTAAAAAAGAGAAAGAATTTTATTGGTAACACTTGGGAAATAATTTTTTTCATTTTCTGTATTTAAACACCTACATGCATATACACAGAGAAGTACCTTTGATCTAAATTAGAGGACTGAATTCTCTCAGAAAAAGATACAGCTATCAGGTTTTTTTTAATGTACCACTGACTAAAATATACATCTACATAAGTAAAGACCATTTTTATTTAAAATTTTACATTTCAGAAGAAGAAAATCCTATTAGAATGTTTAACTCATCTTCAGTAGTGTATTTTGTAAGGAAATGGACACTTGTTTCTGTCTTTAGAAGCAGTAAACCCAGCAAAACAGATCAAACATCAAATTTCACATGTGGATTGTTTTTGTATTTACTTATGAGCAGAAAGAAAGGTCTTCAGCATAATTGCTCTGACTCTTGGTGAGTCTGCATTTCACATTGTAACACGAGTTTGAAACCCAGAAGGGACACTGTGCACACTTCGTACTTCTTGAGAAAAAAAGCTTAATCGATAGTAAATTAACAAGATAATTCTAACCCACAAACTAATCAGAGTACAAATTCTGCCCTCACTTTAATAATTTTGTTCAGTGAGATTTCAGTCTTCATTTTTCTTTGTTTCTTCCAGCCCTGGTTCAGTTTGGTTTCCTGTATACTCCAAGCACAGTCTCCACCTGCCCTCGGGGCCATTCATCTCGTACCTTCTTAAATTGCTGCCATCTCCAAAGATCTAACACCATGCTCGATACACACTTGTCATCCCTCCCCAACTTAAGCAGGCCTGGTCCTCCTTCGTTGATCTTTGTGGTGTGGTGTCACAGCTGCTGATCCCATTCCCAGCCTGGAAGTCGGAGCCTCCCTCAGCTTATGTGTCCTTCACATTCAGTCGGTACCTGGGTTCTACTGATTCCGTTTCCTGCACCTCCACCCCCAGTGCTCTCTCCCTCTCTACTTCTTCTCCAGCTGTCAACCAAGCCATTGCACGTAGACTTCGCCTGGATCTCGCAGTATCATCTGACTCTCATCCAGGGCTTCCCAACATGGTAACAATGGTTCCTTATAACAGGCCCTCCTCTGAGCCTTGAACACACCAATATGTGCTGAGAACCCCCAGATAAGGGTATGAATATGCAGTATGATGTAATGTCATATAGACATATATGACCAGGAAGCCCTTTCTCCTAGATCTGCTACCCTCTACTTTAAAACTCCATTGACAACCTATGATTTTAAGATTGTTCAAAGCCCTTTCTGCATCTTCCCCTCAGTCTCATTTCCTAGCTGCTCCTCCTCCTGTACCCTCTACCCCTTATTCAGGACCTCTCCAAGTTAGGTGGCCCTGTTCCTCCCAACCTTGGGTGTATGCACATGATCAGATTCTGCCCCTCCCCCTGTGTCCCTGGCCAGGCCCTTGAGTCACTTCTGCTGTAGAGCTGCCCCTAACCGCTCCATAAATATTTAGTTGCACTCTCTATTGTATTCTTTTCTTTGCAAAACTGATCTACATTTTGCAATTTTTCTCCCTCACTGGACTGCAAATACCTGAGGCTTGATAACCATTCTTTAGACATCTTAAATCTCCACCTCCTAATACAGTCCCGAGCACTCAGCAGGTACCCAATAAATATTTGATAAAAGAAAGAATAAGTGAATGAAGAAATGAACGAAATGTTAGAAGCTGTAAGCAGAGTGTATTATGTTAAACTGAAAAGTTGACCTTAGAAACAGAAAATAAACATTTTGTGTTGAGTTCAATAGTATGATTTGAAGTACCATGGAAATGAACTCAGCTATCAGTAAATTAAAATACCAAAATGCAACATTTAAAAGTATCAATTGAAGCAGGGTTTATTAATGTACAGACCGTTAAAAATATAGATCATTTGAGTCATTACATTTCTGTATAGAAACATAACTTTTAAGAGTTTTCCTTATTGTATATTCCTTATAGAAATTATAAACCTATGACTTTATATTATAAAACATGCATGGCAGGTAGTACCTGCAATATAAATACTATTTTGTTATTTATTTTTATTGCATATATTTAAAAATAATACCCCTTACCAGAGCTTTACTTCTTTATACCAGAATATTATTTTGTAATAATTCATAAAGGCAAATTTTTTCATTTAGTTTTATTAAATTTCTTTTGCTGTTGTATTTTTTTAAAAAACATTTCCTTCTTTGCATCCTGGCTCTTAAGAAACATCAGTCTCACCAGGGAATCTCAGACTGTGATGCCTTTACCAATTTGAAATTTCATCTTCCACAACTTTTGAAAATTTATAAAATCATATTTTCATCCACATAATCACAATGGGGAAACTTTCTGAGCAAAGACGAGACAAGCATCCAGACAAGGCAAGATCCCTGACAACACTCTTGTAGCTGGAGGGTTGTCTTCTGTGCCGGAGCGTCAGACTGTCCAGCGGACCACATGCTGCTCTGGCCGAAATCCACTACTGACATCTGAGCAGCAGCTTCTGGGCAGGGACAGAAGGGCCTGGAAAAATGTGGATGATCAGCTAGATGTTTGGTTTATGTTACTGAAGCATCTAGATTTGGGACTCTTTCGTTTACATAGTCATCAATTTCAACAGACATTTATGAAGTGCATGTTCTTTCACAGATGCTGCACTAAGCACTGGGGAATATAAAGATGAATAAGTTATCTTTCTCAAAAGAGTCACAATCCCATGTGTGTACAGGGAAATAGAGGAAAGTAGCAGACCCATAAGTGATAAGCCCTGACAGAAGAGATACGGTACCCTTCCCAGCCAGGATAGGCTGGAGGCAGTTCATTCCCCAAGATACAGAGAGGTCGAGAGGGCTTTGCTGGAAGAGTGG
The DNA here is from genome assembly GCA_004026905.1 of Hystrix cristata. Taxonomy (NCBI): domain Eukaryota; kingdom Metazoa; phylum Chordata; class Mammalia; order Rodentia; family Hystricidae; genus Hystrix; species Hystrix cristata. The sequence continues at coordinate 6,698 of PVJO010033354.1, forward strand.
CCTGAGAGCTTGGCCTTCAAGAATATCTTGGTAGTTCCTGAATGAGCAAAGAGCTGAAGGACTTTGCTCGTGGGGTAAACAACATGGTCAAAGGCGTGGGCACAGAACGCGTCTGTGTGCCCAGCGAGGATATTGTGTTGTTACAGACTTCTCTGTAGGGTTGAGGAGAATTATCTGAAGTCCCTTAAATCAGGTCCTATCTGTAAACTGACAACCCAGTTGTGTTATTTTCAGTGACTGATCACGTGTAGGACCATTTTATTAAATCTCCACCCTTGAGATAAGACAAGTTATTTTCATCATCTTCTTCCTGAAATCAAAAGAGAGAAAGAAACTTCATCTACATTTTTCCTTGTTTCCAAAGTGCTAGGGTTAGGGAAACTAACTGAACATTTTGAACCTGGAAACTATTCTTATTCTTACTAGTTTATTTTTGGAGCATCTATTCAAACTGAACAGAAGCCCATGTACCTCATAAAATATTAGGAAAAGAAAATTGCAGCCATAAAACATTAAAAAGACCTGCATTTCTACAAATCCAACATTAATAACGAAATGTCTAAAATCTCAGATACCCACTAACAAACTTTGAGAGCAGTTTCTTATGCCTAAATAACTTAGTAGAACTATAGGGAATTTGAGTGTGAATTATAATGAAGTGATTAAGGGAAAAGTGACTTTATATCATTTTTAAGTCTAAAGAATAATGATTTAATGAAGCAGCCATTACTTCTCCCACAGGGAAGTATATTTTTACACTCCATTTTCAACACTGTAAATGCCTGTGAATCATCAAAACATCATGTATCTCCAGAATCCATTATAAAACCTGACTCACTATCTGACTCATATTTTGACCACTTCTTTATGGGAAACAAATCATTGGTTTTAAAAGGAAGAAAAGGAGAGAAGTTCTGGAAAAAAAGAAAACTAGAGATAGATTCATTCAATCCTAAAGTCTCTTGCTAAAAATGTAGTAAGACAGGCATGGTGGCTCACACCTGTAATCTTACCACTCTGGGAGGCTGAGGCAAGAAGATTGCAAATTATAGACCAATTTGAACAACTTAGCAACTTAGCTAAACCCATCTCAAAATTTTAGAAGGAGGCTGGGAATGTAGCTTGGTATAAAGGCCCTGGGTTCAGTCCCCAGTGAGAAAGAGAGAGAGAGATTAAAATTTGAAAGATGCAGCAATGTCATACTGGCAGAAGATTTTTGGATGTAAATCTCAAACACTTAACATGAATAGCAAGAGAAACAAAATATTTTCCTGCATATGGTTAGTAGGATTATGGGTGATAGTTTCTGAAAGAGACAAGCGCTCCTTACAAGAGCTACAGTAAAATGAGGCAATCATAAGAAAGTGGTTTGGTTTCTGTAGTTAAAAAGATTGGAGAAAATTTCTCTATACAGGTGAGAACTGAACTGAACTGACTGTGAGTAATTAGAAAGGCTTGGGTTCATGCAGATCTAAGAGACCAGTGCAGGCAGAGAGAAGAACAAATGGCAAAGGCCCCATGGGAGAAGCAGGCTAGGCATGTCTGAAGAACAAACAGACAATAACAGGTCCATCCGGAATATACAGGGTGTCTTAGTTACTTTTCTTGTTGCTGAGACAAAATACACACTACCCAAAGTTAAAGGAGGAAAAGTTTATTATAGCTCACAGTTTGTAGAGGTTTCAGTTCATAGTTAGTGGCTTCAAGGCAGGACAGCATGGCAGAGGAGCATCATAGAGGAGAAACAGTTCATGGTGGGCAGGAGACAGCAAAGTAGCGAAGCAGTAGCAGTGACAAGCTGCAGTAGCACCCCTCTTTCTGTCCTTTATACTCTATTCAGGGTACTCACCCTCAGGGCAGGTAGCACTCACACCTGGGATAGGACACCCTTAATCCTGGTATCCACTACGAATCAATCCAAGCATGACATCCTTACTCCCAGCATCATGCACCCTAGATCCAGCCACCTCTGAAAAGCCCCACCTAAGACTGCATGAGGCTTTGTGTGGGATGGACATCTAGACACAAGCCATAACACAGGATGAGGGAAGAGGGGTAAGAGTCAAGGTTGCAGAAGTGCATGAGGCTTCTCTTATTCACCGTTGTGTCTCCACCTAGATAGAACCAAGCTTGGTCTATGATTGGCATTTAATAAGTTTATGTGGAATCAATAAATGAAATAGGATGGTTCTGAGTTATACAAATTCTAAGTTCCTTAAGGGTAAGGACAAGAACAACAGGGCTTCACAGGCTAGAGTTTCTATTTTATTCCAACTGGGAGAGGAAACCTTTGGGGGGTTTTGAGTATGGGAATTATGAGATCTGATTTATGCTTTCAAAAACATCACTGCTGCTCCTGTGTGGATGATAAAATGCAGAGGACTAAGGTAATGTGCTGAATAGCTTCCATTGCTCCTTGTGATACACTGGTTACCCTTCTCCACTATGCTCCGGGAAGCTAACAGATACAGACTACCTCAGTCAGCTCCCTTCCCCTATGTTTTGTAGTTGTGCTTAACCAGTCAGGTTTCCAGCAGGTTAGGATTTCAATACTATATGAATGGTGATAAGACAGATGTCACAGACATTCAGATCATAGCACTGGAAATTAGCTAGGAAGCTCAGCAGTAGTCTAGGCAACAGATGATAGTATTCTGGCTTATAATTTATTTTAGAGGGATAGTTCCTTTGTTTTGGAGATAAATCTAACAAAACATTTGCTCACAAATCAAGTTCTAGGGGAGGGGTGGTAAGAAGCAGCAAACTCAAGGATGCTGACTCAGTCTTTACCCTAACTGTGGTCCCATTAAGTGACTGAGGAAGACTAAGAAAGGAGCATTTGGGGTGAGGATGGAGGGACAGTATTAAGAGTTTCAATTCAGATATGTTTAAGTCAAGATACCTACTTATGTTTTTGAGTAAGCATAGCAGAGAAGTCAAACCTTAGGATTAAACTCTTTTATTTGTCACCATAAAATTATTCCTTTCAGATAATTGTGGCTTCAAAGAAATTATACTAAGTTCATGGAAAAATTTTAGGAATTCACAGAATGGAAACTATTACAGTGAACACAGTCCCCTGTTTGGCAAATCCTTAGGAGTCAGTAATCCACATGGCTAGTTGTCTAGTTTTAAAACAATTCTGAAGAAAGATGCAACAATAAAAGGTCATAACTAATATGATTATAGCATAACTGATCGATTAGTAGGGAGAATTTGACAAAGCTCATAGAAATTTGAAACTAAGAAGTCATGCAAAAGACTGTAAAACTAAATTTAAAACCTTAGTTATCCATAGTTATAAGAATAGTTATTCTAAATAAGTGAAATTCTTAACCACTAATTTAAATTTCTCCTAAGTACCAACTTTAAATCAATGCTTCAAATATTTGTTGAAGATTTACATTAACAGAAGGACTTGTACTAAGCACTGTGGGTACAAAATGAATTAAAGTGAAATTCTTTAATATTTTATTGAATTGCATCAAAATAAGAACTAAAAGAAAAATTTATTTCTCTAATAATGAAAACTTCAAGGAGTCACCAAAGTAAGCCACAAAGGAAACAAAGGTCTGAGGCCACATAGACTTTTTTCTTAATCAAGGTCAAAAAACACTAGAAAAGCCCTTGGAAGTTACTGTTTGGATCTGTAACAAGCAACACATGCTCCACAGACTTACCACCCATGGTCTCCCTGCAGTGCATTGCCTAGGAACTATGTTCAAATGCAGCTTGTCAACTCGGAAATCAAAGAGGTCAGGGAGAACAAGTTTCTAGGGTCAGCAGTGTGGACCAGCTGTTTTAAAATGCTGGTCCCTGACCTGGATCCTGGGCTGGCAGTCAGTGATGGTCCTAACAGAGAGGGTAAAATTCGAATTGCAAAGTGGCACCCCTCCAGTGGGGCGACACCAGGCTGTCAGCAGGCCTGGGCCCTGGGCAGGAAGCGCCTGTCTGAGGACCTCTCCCATTGGTTCTGTAAGCAGAGAAGAGTTGAGAGTAACTGAGCTTGGGTTTGTTTTCCAGCTATATCCAGGGGGTGGTTTTCAGCGGGAGTTTGGTGAATGTTGCACTAAATGGAAGTAAACTTGTTCTAATCCAAGTGGCCTTAACTGAGTAACTTCATCTCTCTGAACCTTACTTCCTTTATCTGTAACATGGGAATAAGAGCTACTTCATCGGATCGTTTCACCATTTTTGTAAGCTTTCAGTGGTAGGTAGTTGATCCTAGCAATAAAAAATACACTTTTTTCATCTATTAAACTTAATAAGGTTATTTTCCTTTTGAACCTTTAAAATTCTAAAAGCAAAAAGAGGTTGTTCAGCATGTCTAGATCATTTGAGAGGCTCTAGAATTAAAAGGTCAATGAGGCAGAGTTGCTAGCTTTTCTCATATCATTGTTCAGTATCTCTGTGACTTCAAGCCTTTCACAGCTACAAGCCAGTGGCATATTTGCTTGGGTGGGACCCAGCTAACCACTGGACATAAGAGAGGCCTCTCTGGGCCCTAGATTTTCCTTTCCATGTTTATTTTAATTCCACTGGCAATAGTGGAAGGACACTACTTTGGTTCTCAGCTCTGTCTGCACAATAGAATTATCTGGGGGAGAATCACCTAGGAAGTCCTTTTTTAAAAAAACTGGTACTTGGAACCTACCTCCAAGAAATTAATTCAGTATTCCTGTGCATCAGTACTTTTTTAAAGCTCCCAGGTAAATATGCCCATCGACAGATGAATAGGTAAAGAAAATGTGGTATTTATATACAATGGAGTACTGCTCTGCCATAAAAGATAAGCTCGAGTCATTTGTAGGAAAATGGATGCACTTCGAGATTATAACCTTAAGTGAAATAAGTTGAACACACAGATTTAAATATCGCATTGTTTCTCTTGTGTGAGAAACCCAAAGGGTAAATAAGGAGCATAATGGAGGTTAAACACTGGGAAGTAGGAAGAATATATTCAAATGGGAAGGGGAACAAGGGAATGGGGAGGGAAAAAGGAAAGCGAGGGAAAAAAGAGAAAGGAAGGAAAAAATGGAAACAAAGCTTTTGTAAAAGGAGAAAGGAATGGGGAGAAAAGAATTAAGATATATTATGTGCAGGCACAAATTCCCTATGATGAATGTGGTCAATATGTATGACAAATATGTACTAATAAACAAAGTTTAAAAAACTAAAAAATAAAAATAAAAGTTGCCACATGATGTCAGAGCACATCCAGGATTGATACTGCTGAATAAGAGGATGAACTGTGAGCCACAGGAGTGTTTTTTTGGTTTTTTTTTTTGTTGTTGTTGTTGTTTTTAATTTTTTTTTATTATTCTTTACCAAGAACATGTATTTGGACATTGTATACATAATGATCATAATCAACATGGTTATTTTGTACCTGTACATGATACATCTTGGTTCCCCCCCTTCCCCCCTTCCCCTCCCCTCCCTTCCATTCACCCACCCCTCCCTATTTGCAACAAGTGTAACTACACTTTAC
>PVJO010033355.1:0-12175 GCA_004026905.1 Hystrix cristata
TAGTGTGGTCATGTCTTTAGGCTAAGTGTGATGGTGAACTCCTTGCCAGCGGGAAACAGGTACTAATAGCCCACGGCACGCAGCAGCTTCACAGCTACCTGAGCTGCGGTAATTGTGCTGAAGTAGGAACAGAGCAAGAGCCGGCGGTGAGGTCCCACAGTGCTGGATGGAACCTCTGGAGTGCACTGGAGAGTTCATGGAAAGCAAAGGACAAGCTAAAATCCTTTAATTCTCAGTTCGAGTAGTGATCTGAGAACCAGAAATTTCTATGGCTGTCCTTAAAGGATTTTTTGTTTTATTATGGCCACAAGACAAAGTTTAATTGTGAGACTTGTGGAATCACAACAGCAGATGAGTTCACAGCTTCACCAAATTTTCATATAATAGTTAGAAAATTAATGCAGGAAAGAGTGAGATGCTGAGATCCGGAGTGGGGAGATCAGGTAGGAAACGACACTCAAACACACAATCGCTCTGCGCCTCCCTCGCCGTCCTTCCCCTGGTTGACAGCCCTGTGGTAACCTCACCCAGGGCAGAAGGCTGGTGAGGAGTTGCTCAAAATTCCCCACAGCCTCCACTTGTCACCACTAGACCAATAACCAGGTTCAAATCACATGTTGCAAGGCTCAGGAATACATCCTGGCCCAGGAGGAAATGGCTTTGATATATTACAAGACATTGCTAATATCTACTCCAGAAGCTTGAAGCATATGTATGATTTTATAAAATACTATCACAGGTAATCATTACTGTGTCTTTTCTTTGAGGCATAACCGAGGGTCTTTTTTAAACAAATGCTTTTTTTCCCAATACTGGGGATTGAACCTAGGGCCTCACACATGCTAGGCAAGTGCTCTACCACTGAGCTGTATTCCCAAACCTTTTTCTTTTGTCTTAGGGCAGGGCCTTATGAAGTTTTGCAGGCTGGTCTTGAACTTGTAGTCCTATTCTCATTGTCCCAAGTAGCTGGGATTATAGGGGAGGACCATTTCATTTATGGAAGAATCACAAGCTTCATTTATGGAAGAATCACATGAAGATTAGCCTTAATAGAAACTAAGAATATAATATAAATCTACAGTATTTAAAACAGAATTATCCTAGCACAGGAATGAACACATGAGTCCAGAAAAATACCTGAATACGAATATAAATTAATGTTATGAAATACTGGTATTTCAGGTAAGTAGTCATGTTAGCCAGCTTTCTGTTTCCATGACAAAATACCTGAGACAGCTGGATATGGTGGTGCATACTTGTAATCCCAGCACTGGGGAGACAGAGGTGGAAGATCAAGGAGAATTTGAGGCCAGCCTAGGCCATATGGGGAGATCCTATCTCAAACGAATAAACGAAAATACCTAAGACATTCAGTTTAAAGGAAGGAAGGTTTATTTGGCTCATGTTTTCAGAGGTTTCAGTCCATAGACATTTGCATTGCTGGTCTGGGCCTGAGGTAGCATAATACACTGCTGTGGGAGCCAGTGGCAGAGGAGGCTACTCACCATATAGTGGCCAAGAAGTGAAAGAGAGAGAAAAGGGCTAAGTTCCCCAAATCCCTTTCAAGCATACACCCCCAAGGGCCTAACTTCTCCCAAATAGTTTCTACTTCTTAAGGATCCCACTTTCTCCCAGCAGCACTAAACGCTGATGACTAAGCCTTTGTGTCTTGGAGAATATTTCAGATCCAGACTACAGCAGTGGTCAAAGAACAAATAAGCAAATCAATAAATAGTTCTGCAGCAATAGGCTAGTGGCCTAAGGGTGAGAAGAAAGAGATGAGAGAGAGAGAAAAAAGGGAGAAAATGAAATGGAAGCTGAATTGTTACATCATTTATTATCTAAAATAAATTTCATTTTGCTGTATTATTTGCAGCATGTAAAAATCTATAAAAAATTTAGAATAAAAGTAGTATTTTGTTTTCTTGGAATGATAAAAGCCTTTCTTCAAAGTATAAAATAAATCTTAGAAGATCTAATGGATAGATTTATAAACCTGACCTTGCAAAAATTTAAAATAGCAAAGTCAACTAATAAATAATAAAGACAACTAATAAATACAACTGCCACTCAAATCACAAAGATTAATTGATTTAGTTTACAAATAACTAGTATAAACCAAAAAAGAAAAAAAAAAGAAAGCAGAAAAGAAAAATAGACAAAAGATAAACGCAAGCAGCTCACAATAAAAGAAGTGACTATTCACGACACAAATGGATGCTGAACTCTACTCAGAATTCAAGAATCTACCTGCAGCAGAAACTCCACGGAGACAAATGATGCCCAGGGCTGATGAGCGGGTCAGAAAGGGGGACTGACCTGCAGGGTGGGCTTGGTGGGCGAACAGGTGGACTCGGTCTCTGAAGGTGAATCAAAACTATCAAAATTAACATGCATACGTTCTTTGACCCAATCCTACAATATTTAGGAAATATATACTCACATGGCACACAAGGAATTTGAACAAGATATGCATATTGCTGGCTTGTTTGTAGTAGTGACAAAATGCTGGAAACGTTCAAATGCCCATTTTTAGAGAACTGGTTAAATGAATCACATTACACCCAGATGGTGAAATACGGCAGAGCCACTCAAACAATGAGACTGTTCTCTAAGCCCAGGCATGGAAAGATGTAGACAGTATGCTATTAAGTAAAACAAAACAAAAAGAAAGCAAAGTGCTGAACAGCGTAGATTGTATATCCTCGTCTGTTTTTAAAAATACATATACTGTAAATGTATAGAAAATGTCTGAGAGGCACAGTAGAAATTGTTAACAGATTTTACCTCTGGAGAATGGAATGGGGTGAGCTGCGTTTGATGAGAAGAGTGTGAGTCTTAATTTTTATTTTATGTACTTCTGAGCTGTTTGATTTTTTAAAGTGAGAAAGCATTGGTTTTATTTAAAAAATAAATCCCTCCTCGCTTTATTTTATTTCTCGTAAAGAATTTTTCTTTCCCTTCCTTTGGCAATTTCCTGCTACGTGGAGTCCCTCTCCCCCTTTGCTCTGAGACTTGCCCCTTTTCCGGCGCCAGCCAGGTTGGTGATGCCAGGAACCTGGGCGACGTTACTGGCAGCCCGAGGGCCAGCAGGCCTGAGTTCCCATCCTTAGTTCTGCCTCCACCTCACGGTACGATCTTGGGCGACTCATTCTCCCTGCACCTGTATCTTCATTTGTGAAATGAGACTGCAGAGCAAGGTGCCTCTCCAGGTCTGGGTCAGATCAGCGATCTTCTCCTGCCCACCCGCCTCCCAGAGCTGCTCTGAGACCAACTCCTGCCTTCTATGGGAAGCGCCTGCAGCACCCACCTCCCACTCCTAGGTGTCTTGGATGCTGATGGACAGTGGAGGGCTTTTATTTCACTTGGGGCTGCTCTATTTCAGGTCACTATCAGCCACTCCACATTTCAGCCTTGCCTTTGTTATCTTAATGGCCTCTCTGGAGCTGAAAAACAGGCCATCAGGCATCAAGTAGAGTTGTCTTTGTTTAGATTTGAAGTGGGTTACCCTGAACAATTCTGTCTCCTAAACACCTGTAATCCCAGGCCGAATGGCCCCTAGATAAGCAGGACATAAGCAATTCCATGAACACGACATCGTGTGTGTGTTTTCATGACTACCCTTCACCGAGCACCCCTCTGTGCCTGCCTGTGTGCTTGGTGCTTTCCATGGGCTATGTCATGGAATCCTCTAACAACCCCAAGCGTTATATGGTATTGACTCCATTTCTCAGACAGGGAAGACTGAGACTCTGAGAGAAAAATGCAACTTGTAAGCATCTGTACAAGACACCAGCTGGCTTTTAAGATATTGAGTCAAAGGACATGCAAAAAAGCTTTCTTCACCTGTAGAATGAAGTCCTTTTTGTTAACAAGTCATCCTCAAAACCCCCCAGGAATACTGGACTATGATAAAATTCCTTGTTGGCCCTTTTTCAACTCTTCCCCGCCCTGCTCCCCAGTCACTGCCCAACCACCACCAAAATGCAATTGTTTCCATTCTTTTTCTCTAGATATTTGCTTGAGTAAATAAAAACCTTCTGGTTGTCAGGATTTGCCAAACTGGGGCAGCTGGGCGGGAGAGAGGAAGGCCAGCCTGCAGAGACAGGACACAAAGTAAACATGGCTGTGCCACTTAAAATACGACCAGTGCCCGTGTCAGAAGCATGCAGGGATCTCTGAACCAATTTCATTGATGGAGGCACTTTTTAGAGGCCAAGCAACACATCTTGAAAGGCAAGGCTGGAAAACAACTTGACTGGGGCTCTTTTTTCAGTGACAAGTTCCACCTTATCAACAGCGCCTCTGTTCCTAAAATTATAAGCATATGTCCCACTGCTATTGAAAATAAATTTGTCCAGACACCAGGCAGGCATGGCGCGGAGCAGTGTGCAAAACAGGAAATCATGGCAAACGTTTCCATACTTCTCCAGGAAACAAATCACTCTGCTTTTTTCACCAAGAACCACGATAGAAGTTAGTAGTTTATTTCCTCGACCTATTAAAGACTAATTGGTGCCTACATGTCAGACTATAGTATTTCTTCCAGCCCTTTAAAGTCTGCTGCAAGATCAGATGGGAGAAAAAGACAGCAATTGAGTTCTATTACAATGAGAAGGCTCCACAATAAGGCACGCGGACCCTGTATATAAGCAGCTTGAATCGTACCGTTCCTTTTTCTTGGTTCCTTTTTACTGCCCCTCATGCTTACAACCCAAACTCCACCCAGCCTCTGCTTTCTCCTCCATAATGTACAAGTCTGCCTTGCGTCTTGCAAGTCCAAAGATTATTCTAGAGCCCTTGAGTACCTGTAATATCCCAGAAGAAGGCACATATACACTTTTTAAGAGGTCACAAGAAAAATCTTCACTATGATTGAATGCAAAAATTTTTTCTAGGAGGTCTGAATGTTTGTCTCTCCCAAATTCATATGTTGAAATTCTTACCCACAAGATGATGGGATTGCGAAGTGGGAGGTCACTGGACGCTGATTAAGTCATGCAGGTGGGGCACTCATGAATAGATTTAGTGGTTTTAAGAGACCCCAGAGTACAGCCTTGTACATTCTACCATACAAGGACCCCACTAAAAGGCACTGCCTGTGAACCGGGAAGAGCCTGTGCCAGAATTGGAATCTACCAGCACTTTGACGGTGGACTTGCAAGTCCCCAGAACTGTAAGTAGCAAATTTTTGTTGTTATGAACTGACCAGTCTATGGCATTCTGTTACGGCAGTCTGAATGCACTAGGACAGAGGCCAGGGGCTTCGTCTATCTCCTTCACTATCCCCCAAACCTAACACAAAGCCAGGCACATTCTTCATGCTCACTAAACACTTGTTGAATCAGGGAATAAATAAGCAGTAGTGGACATCTGATGTTGCTGCCTGTAGCACTTGCCCACTTCTTCTTGTTAAGGGCACCAGCATCTTTCTCTGGGGAATCCCTTTTTTCACACTCTGGTGCCCACACTTAGAGAAAGCCAACCTAGCTCCAGCTCACCCCTGGGAGCCTGAATCACAGGCCACAGTGATTGGTTCAGAAATGGGCATGTTAGCCAATGACTGTCAATCCTGAGGCTCTCTGGGAAGCTAGAATCTGCCGTTCTGCTGTGGAGCTGCTGTGTGTGCGGGCACTAGGAGCTAGCAACTATCAGGGTTTGGTCCCGGGAGAGTTCCTACCTGGGAGTCAACATAAGACAGAGAAACGCTGAGCCGGGAGACAGACTGAGTCCTAACATGTTAACACTTGGGTCTAACAGTACCTGGAACCCAAAGTCCCCGGACTTTCTGGTTGTATGACCCAAGAAAACCCTTAAAATCAGTTAAATTTATAGAAAACAGCTGGGGATTTAGCTCAGCAGTTAGAGTGCTTTCCTGGCAATCACAAGCTCCTGAGTTCGATCACCAGCACAAAAAAATTTTTTTAAAAATTTAAAAATATATATATATAAAACAAATTTTTAAAAATAATAAATAACAGATTAAGGAAATGTGGATGATTTTTGCATCCTGCTAACTACAGTTCCTATTAGAATGAGCCAGCACTTCAGTAGTCTTAGTCAAGCACCTGGCTGCAATTTCAAACAGACCTTAAAATATACTGACCTGGGCTGGGGATTTAGCTCAGTGCCTTGAAAGCACAAGCCCCTGAGTTCGATCGCCAGCACCAAAAAAAAAAAAAAAAAAAAAAAAAAAAAAAAGGAACTTTTTTTTGGAATGAGATAGACACCCTGCCACAACCTCAGAATCAGGGGCAGCCACCAGCGCCTTAATCATGGTTTCACTAGGATTTTCTCTATTATTTTGTAGTTCTCAAAATGCAGCTTCTTTTCTGTGATCCAAGACAACAGTTGTAGTCCCTACATCCTGTGTCTTCCTGCCCATGTGGAGGGAAAAGGGAGGTGGAAGATGTGTATAGACCTCTTTAAAGATGCCACTGGCTTTTATTTTATTTTTTTATTTTATGAAAAAATAAAACAAAATTTCATAACAAAATAATAAGAGAATAACTATAATTAACACACTGTGTATTCTTATCTTCAAAGTAGTTACTCAGAATAGAAGACGTATGCCAAAAAGATTCTAACAAAAAAGAAACAGATAAGAACACACAACTTTCTTTTTGACAATACTAGATAATTAGGAGTATAAATTAAACAAATTAGCATGTATTTTAAAGTATTTTTGAAGCAGTGAAATACGTAATTTGGGAAAGTATTTCAACTTCTCAGTGCTTCTTATTTATGTCTCTTCTATTTTGTTCTTTATTTGTATGTTTTTATATATTGTGTGTTTCTCATATAAGAGAAACCATGTAATGTTTGAGCTTGTGTATCTGACTTATTTCATTTAACATTATATTCTCTCATTATGTTCATAGGTACCCATTTACCTATGAATGCCTCAAGTTTATCTTTCTTTATGGCAGGATAGTACTCCATTGTGTATAAAGGCCATATTCTCCTTATCCATTCATCTGTTGATGGACATGCTCTGTTTCCAAAATCTGGCTATTATTAATTGTACTGCCATAAACATGGGTATGCATGTGTCTCTTATATAATGATTTTAACTCTTTGCCACAAGCTTTTAGAAAGGTCACGGCAGGTGGGTCAGAATTGAAGCCAAAAATAATCCTGCCTCTTTCCCTCCCTCCCACCCTCCCTTTCCTCCTCCTCCTCCTCCTCCTCCTCCCCCCACCCCGTCCTGTCAATACAATAGTAGCTCGGTTCACCAACTCAGTTCTTTCCATGATTCTGGTCTCAAACTGAATTGGACGAGCACTAAATCAACTTTCCCCATAAGGTCAACATTGAACCTAACCACTGAAGTCGATTCGGTTCTCAGCCAACTCAGTTTTCAACCAGAATTGAGGAAAGAATCAAGTTGGTAAACCGAGGCAGCACTGTATTCATCGAGTACCTGTTGTATACTAGGTATTGTACTGAGCACTAGGGATATAGCATTGAAAAAGTAGACTCAGTTCTAACCTGCCTGCAACTTATATTTCTAAGTTATTCTTAAAATGTCAGAGGTCCAATTTTAGATGGTGGCCGTTTGCAGGGTGAGGTGGAGGCTTTGTTTTTACAGGTTCAGGAAGCCACCAGCCTCCTCCCACTCCTATGAGTGCTGTCCAGTGTTCTGATCTCCATCGGTGCCTGCCAAGCCGAGAAAAGATTACCTCTGTTGATGCTTCGAGTAACATTATTAATTTTCTTCCACGTGTGTGTTATAAACTTTTGATCTTTAATAACACTGTTAAAGACTTTGTCTCTTTTCAAAGTAGTTCAGGCAGTTGCAGAAAGATGGAAGAGGTATTTGTCTATAAAGTGGAAAAAATAATATTACCTAACTGATGGGTACATTGTGAAAATTAGATGAGATATAATATGTACACTTCCTAGCATGGAAAAGATATCTGCTCTCTCTGAAATCATTTTTTATTATATTTTCTGAAGCAGAAAACATTCTCTGTCCCTAATTCTACTCAGGGCATATAGCAGAGAAGGGAGCTGGATTTTTTAAAATAATAAGGCTCTATTATTTTATGTTTAATAATTTAATGTATGAGAATAACGATTTTTTAGAGATGAAATATAGTCATTTTGTAATATTTAAACAATGGGGAAAACTGAACATAAGAATTGTTTTTGTAATAACCCAAAATGATTATCATTAGGTGAATGATAGTTCACATCTTCCTAAGTAGATGTATCGACTACAGTGTTTTAAGTTCCATATACTACTCTACCATAAAGAACGATAAGCTTGAGATATTTCTAGGTAAACGGATGCCTCTTGATACTCTCAAGTGAAATCAGACACACATGTTTAAATACCACATTGTTTCTCTGGTGTAAGAAGTAGAAAGTATAAATAAGGACTAAAATGTGTTGTATTGGGAAAGGGAAGAAATTGTTCAAATGGGAAGGGGAACAAGGGGGGGAGGGAAAGAAACGGAGGGACAAGAGAAATAAGGAACAGAAGGAAAAAATGGAAACCAAGCTTTTGTAAATAAGGTGGGAGGAGGGAGTGAAGGGAGGGGAGGCGAATGGGGAAAAAAGAAGTAGCAAGATATATCATGTACAGGTACAAATACCCTATGATGAATGTTATCACTATGTATATCTGGAATGTATCATTAAAATAATTTTTTTTAAAAAAGTTCCATAGAATCTAAGCCAGGTTGCTTTAACACATGGAAGTGTATCGGTCACAGGGTCGGGCTGATCTGGTTTCACATCTCCATGACTTTTCCTCCTTGTTTGGGTGCTTCTTGTCTGGTCTCGAGGTGGCTTTGGTGGTGGCAAAAAGTCCACAGCAGCCACCGATTTTGCCCCACTAAACCACAAATCCAGACGGAGGAATGGAGCTTCCTGCAGCGAGCTTCTTGTCGACAAAGCTGGACAGTTTCTTTGCCTGGAGCTTCCCTCCAGTACCGCCGGCCCATTCCAGGCACTCAGGCAGGAAGAAGCCAGGCTGAGCTCCCAGGACAAGGCGAAATGGGGTCAGCCTCAGACTAGCAGAGCCACTGAAACCAGGGCTGGGTCCAGAGTCCCCAGAGTCCCCAAGCTGCAGGTGGAGGCATGAGCCTCGGGGCGCTATGAAAGGAGAGGGGAGGATGCTAGGAAGAAAGACAGACATGGCACAAATATTTAACAAAAATACGAGCATATTTATACACACTACTTTTAAATGAAATAATAGATTTAATATTACTTGAATTTAACAGTAGAAAAGTAAAACTAAAGTTAAGGGAGTTGTTGCTCTTTAGTTCAATGTTCCTTACCACAAAAGATATTATTTCCTTCAAATTCTCTCCTGGGGAAACAAGGTTAAGAAAAGAAATGAAAAATGTTAAGTGGTTGGAATCGTTATTTTTTAGCAATGTGTTTCAATTTTACACAGTGTTAAATGACTCATGGTTTTGAAGGGTGAGTAAATCCTGACTCCTACTTCCTTTTATCTCCCCACTCCTCATCTCCCAACTGTGGCTCATCAACTATTTTTATAATATCATAGTTTAGCATTTTCACATTCTGTTGTAGAAATTCTTTCATAATTGTTTAATATCATTAGTGCCAAATTCAAATGAATTACATGCTCATGATAACCCGCCCTGTTTTCCAACCACTTTATCTTTGTTTTTCTACCTCTAAATCAACTGGGTTTCATTACTGAATAATTTTTTTCAAGAAGGACCCATGGGTGCATATTCCCCGAGCTCTTTTGTGGATCAGAATATTTATCTGTGACTTTGTTTTTGAGACAGGGCCTGACTATGTAGTTAAGGCTGGTTTTGAACTCACTAATTAGCCCAGGCTGGCCTCAAACTCTGGTGAGGCTCCTGCCTCAGCTTCCTGAGGGTTGGGATTACAGGTGTGTGCCACCACACCTGGCTTATGACTTTTAACGGAACCACATCTTAGACGAGTGAAAGAGTTTTGAGTAACACTTGCCCCTGGAAATTCTAGATGGTGCTTCATGGTACCCTGACCCTGAGTATTGATTGTCAGAGTTATATTTAACAATCCCCCTGCCTCGGCTTCCCAGAGTGCTAGGATTACAGGCTTCAGGGTTCCAGGTGGCAGGTTGGGATGTACATGAGGCCTCTTCCCTTAATGGCCTCTGGGCTCCACTTTGAAAAACTCTTTCAGTGCTGCTTTTGCCATAAAATTCTTTTTATCTCCACACTGCATATGTAGTCTGTCCCATTTTTAGATTCTCTAATTTGGCAATGGCAACTAGGCTCAAATTATTTGTGCATTTCACATGTATTCACTGAGTTTGTCTCAAAGCTGTTTTGCCGCGTCTGTAATTCGATTTGGGGCTGTGCCTCTTCTTTTTTTAAAACTTTTAGTTATTTATTATCTACGATGGTGTTATTTTCCCTTTAATGTGTTTCAGGAGCGCTGAAATACCCTTTCTTTCTTTTTTTTTTTTCAGATCATTCTCCTGTTTCAACATTTCTTCTTTGGGCCTCGGTATGTTAATTTGTGTCCTTATTAACCTGTTTTACAACCAAAAGCGCTCCGGGGAAACAACACACGCTATTAATTTGTTTCTTTCAAAATTTGGAGTTTTTGATGAAATTCTCAAGATTTTAGTAATTCAAGCTTCCAGGGGTGAGGAAGAGTTAGATACTACATTCTTATAAAATTCTTTCTTTGTCTTCTGCTTTTTTCAGTATGTGAACCTAGGTTGTACCATTTCTTCCCCTGCTTGCTGCTATTGGCTTTCCTTTTTTTTTTCTTTTTTGGTGGTTTTAAATATTCTTATTTGGGCTGGGGATTTAGCTCAGTGGTTAAAGTGCTTGCCTTGCAAGCACAAGGACCCGAGTTCGATCCCCAGCACCAAAAAAAAAAAAAAATTCTTATTCATATTTAGATATTGATGGAAGAGAGTCTGTATTTTGCCTCCATTCTACCATCTTTCTTCAAAAGTCTACATTGTTTATATTTATTTTCATTTATTCTAAAGTCAGGAAAATGTGACCTCCATTTTTCAAAAATATCAATGAGTTCATATAGATGAAGTTCATTAAAAACTCTGAGAGACATTGCAACCATTATTTTTCAAAACTGAAATCAGCATCTTAAGCTCAGACTAGATCTAGAGTCTTGACTTTTAACCCCATATTCAGCTCAGAAATTGGCCAACAGCATCCCTGATGGTGACTTCTGCTGTCCCCTCTCCAATGGAGAACTCACTCTTTGGCAAAGCTCATCCTTTCACAGATGGACAGCTCTCAGAATTAGTAATTATTGCCCTATATTTAGGCAAAATGTGCTTTCTTCACATCAGTCTATAGTCCTTAGCAGGTGGCATAATGAGCAACCTTCAAAGTTGCCACAGCGTAGAATCTTTGGCAATTGGCAAAGAAAAGGTAAAAACTAACAGATTCAGTGTTTATGTGGGAAGAATACAGGTTATAGTAATTTACACGAACTGTTTTCTATTTGGTCCCAAATATATACTGCAGAAAAAATGTTTTAACTGTAAAATGCCAGTTTAATTTCATTGCAAGTTTTTATCTGAATTTAATTGAATCTTACACAAGTCTTGTTCAAAGCTCATTGATAATTGCTCCTACAAATGTTGGTAACCTTTAAACAGAATGAAAAGGAGTGTTGCTGATAGCTGGCCATTATCACCTCGCTCTGCCTCTCAGCCTGCTGAATAAGCACTTGTTGAGTGAGAAGCATATTTTCCAGTGTCCAGACCACTTCTCAGGAGGAAACGGCCCAAGGGCCACTTCCTAATCTGCACATGCCTGCTTGGTGGTGCACTGTTTGCGCAAATAACAGTTCTTCTGGGCAAATGTTTTTAAAATACTTTTAAAAAATCCTTTCAGTTCTGGTCTATAACAGAAGTGTACTTAAGTTCAAAGGACATTTTGGCATGATGCACTGGCTAGCATTTCCTTTGAAAATGCTTCACACTTTTGAGGGTCTTCTGATCTCCTTTGTAAATCAATGTTCTGGCATCTATGAACATTGGCATCTATGGGAACTACTGTCCCCTTAGAAATTAGATAACGAGATAGATGAAGCTGAAGGGCCAAACCAAGGTCCAAAGTGGCAAAAGTTAGAGACACTAACTTCCTCCCGCCCCCACCTGTGGTTGGTTGAAAGGCAACAAGCTTCACTTATTTTTCCCTCTACCTCTGGAAGA
>PVJO010033356.1:0-12176 GCA_004026905.1 Hystrix cristata
TTTCATATTAATCCCCTTTGATCAATTTTCTAATCTCAATTATTTTAAGCAAATTGTATTTGAAATTGCCTGTACAACATATTGCCATACACTTTTATCTTTTGAATATTTTGCAAGTATATTTGAATATTATATATTATTATTTAAACTGCCTCAATGGTCTTAAATACGTAGGACCTTATCATAAATAAACAAAATAACACCCTAATCTTCTGACATGCACATGTCAATTTCATTCTTATAATTTTATGTCTTTAATTTCCATCTTATTTCCAAAAGCTAAACTACATTATACTGTACAATTTATAGCATGATTCCTCTGTGTCAAGTCAAACAGTTTAAGTCCACTCAGTTAGTCCTATTGCTTTAACGTTTTAAAATTCCTTTGATAATGCTACAAAAATAACCTTAGCAATTAGCCCCAAATTATGACCATGTAGCTCTGCTTATTATTAGTAATTTGTTAATTAAGGTGAGCAGCAGGTAATAAAACATGAGATGTTTCCTAAAAAATTGCTGTATGAGACTTAGTCTTATAAAAATAATCTGGCCTAAAATACTGATTGATGTTAACAGATTCAACTTGGTTGTGGTATTTCGGTGCGCATACAGGTCATCCAGTCACAATTTGCCTATCTATTATTTTGCACCTACTAGTGATAGTTGACATGTTTAACAAACTTAGGATATTTGAAGATCAACCAAAAGAATTATCATGAACTTCCTAGAATTGCAACCACTGCTTCTGAAATCGACCTTAAATAATTAAAAAAAAATGGCTGAAATAAAATGCAAACATACAATGAGGACATAACTAATGGCAATCTTATTAATAAATTATTTTAAACCTCTTCATTTATTGGACACATAAAATAATAAGTCTAAAACTAATCGATAATCTCATTTTTGTTATATTGCTATTTTGATTCTTTCCAAGATTTTATATAATTTGATATTTTATTTCATCATCTTTAGAGACTGATTGGTATGACATGCTCCACTGTTAGAAATTACAGAATGTTTGATATTTAATTCAATATTCGAGTATTACAGATCCCAGATTGAATCTATCTGAAGAGTTTGGCATTGACAGATTCTGACTGAAGCTGGATATTCTACACGTTGTTGTGTATGTTTACAATTTTAGTTATTTAATCTAACATACACATTTTCAGGTATAAAGTGGAAAAACTTCTAAGAGATAATGCCTGCATGTATCTAAATAACACCATATGAAATGCTACAGCTAATGATACATTTGTTTTATTTGTCTTACTTTTGCGATGCTGGGAATTAAACCCAGGGCCTTGCCCACACTGGGCAGGTGCAGCTCCACTGAGCCACATCACCGGCCCAGTGACAAAACTTTTGAAACTTTCTTTGGACAGCAAACAATGTACTTTATTAAGAAAAATAACTTTAAGTACAGTGTTCTCTACCAAAACCAATATGAAATAGAATATCTCCTTTAGCAGATCTTAAAGTTTTCTGATTTTGTCTTGGAAAGCTGAAAACAAAAATGTGCCACCAGTTTTTGCTTATTAAACAAAACAAAATATGATGCTATATTCTTATTTTTCTATTCCTTTGATTGGAAAGGGCCAACACAATTTTATACATTTACTGAACAGTTCTGGAACTTCTTTGTAATCTGGTTTTTTTTTTAATTATCTTTTACTTTCTATTGAATTTTAAAAGTTTTAAAAATATGTTATATGTATAAGTTTTATGTCAGTATATCTCAAATATTTCTCTAGTTTATTTTTTATTTTATTTTGGGGGCTGCTGGGGATCAAACTCAGGAACTTGTGCTTGCTAGGCAAGCATTCCACCATTGAGCTAAATCTCCAACCCCATTCTATTTTAACTACTAATCTTAATTTTTTTATTTTCAACTTTTTAAATTTTATTTTGATGGTACATTTTAGATGTATGTCGTGATAACATCCATCATAGGGGATTTGAACCTGGACATGATATATCTTACTGCTTCTTTTTTCCCCATTCCCCTCCCCTCCCTTCACTCCCTCCTCCTTCCTTATTTACAAAAGCTTTATTTCCATTTTTTTTCCTTCTAGTCCTTTATTTTCTTGTCCCTCCATTCTTTTCTACCTCCCCCTCCCTTGTTCCCCTTCCCACTTGAACACTTTCTTCCCCTTCCCAGTATAGTACATTTTTGTAGTTCTTCTACAAGGATTTTCATTTTAGATCATATGCAAGTCTTTCTATGGGTTGTACATCCCAAAGTTATTTTACATCACAATGAAAAATATAAATCAATTATTATCTGTGTTATATATTCTGATCACCAAATATTTCTAACCAGGCCTAATCAGAAACACTAAGGGCTGTAAAGTTAAACGTCCCCTGGGAAACAACCAACTCACAGCTCCCAAGACCCTCCCAAGGCCACAGTGTTCTAGACCCTCAGGCCCTAGACACCCCCCAAGGTCCACAGCCTCAAGATTAAGAGGCACAAAGACCCTGCAGAAGGCTTGTGGGTGGGCCATCCTCACTCTCCTTTCCTCCATAACCCATATATAACCCTCAAGCCCCTTTGCTCTGAGAGCTGCTCCTTTGTTTCTGAGAAGTCTCCCCTCTGGCTGGGTTTGCTCTGTCAGGAAAGCCTGCTTGTTGCTGTTTTGAGGTCTCGTCTCATTCTTTTTCTAGTTCACATTATTAACAATCTGTCCCCCCCCCCGAAAGGAGGAGATGATTGAATATATTCCACCATAACCATATAGCAACATTTCCTAAAAATCTTTTAAAGATGTTTTTAAACACTGTTAACATGGGAACATGATAATGGAATCATTTTAAAAAGAAATCATGATCAAAAACTAGTAAAATATTATGCTAGTTTTACAAATATGCATTTTCATATGTATTTATATATAGCTGAAAATAAATAAATATAAATACTATGTAATTGTAAGTATATACAACAAATAGACTATATGTAGAAATGTAGAAAACATTAATGAATTATTTCTTGTTGATGAGTTTCTAAGGAATTTATATTTTCTCTATAATTTTCTATATATCCCAAATGTTATACAATAAATAGTCACATGCTTTAAAAAATAAAAATTTTCTAATTTTGAGAACAACATATGAAGGGTTGAATTTATTAGACAAAAGATACAAGAAAAATTCAGTGAAAATTTGAATATAAACTATTCAGGACAATTTTATGTTTGCCATAGCAAATGAGTCAATTTCACATATAGACTAAGCAATTATTGTTAGAATTATAGTGGTAGTGAAACAGTCAATAAATTTTGTGTGTATTAAATTAAGGAAAGCCTCAATATGTCAATTAAGTAACAGTGTAAATTGATATTCTTTACTTAAGCTGAAGAACTACTTAGAAACTGGGTATCACTGTCATATTTATTTTGGAGATGAAACAAGGTTAAGAGATTTTTTTATGAATTTCTTCCATTAAAAACTATGAGGAAGTAAAACTGATCAATAATACCATTTTTATTATATTATTATTATTTTGATTCTTTCCAAATTTTATATAATTTGCTATTTTATTCAAATACATGTCATTGCATTTAGAGAACTATTGGTGTGGCATACACCACTGTTAGAAATTAGAGAATATGTAATATTTAATTCAATGCTCAATTATGTAGATCCCGAATTGAATATATCTAATGAGCCTGGCAACCGACAGACTCTGAGCCAAGTTGAATATTCTATTTGACATATTCTGAAGTGGGAAGGAATGATTACAAGTAAGAAGACACCTTAAGAACTAGACTTGAGCTGGGCAAAGCAATTATAAAACTAAGTCAAAAATACTTAGTCCTGTGGGAATAGCAGCGAGTCTGGAGAAAGCTGCAGAGGAGGGTAGGGAATCCCCACGCAGTACTGGAAGGCGGTTCATCCGCAGGCACATCAGCCCCTCCGGGGAACAACAAACAAGATCAGTGTGCTGAAAAGCTCATGAATTATTCTATATGTTTAAAATAGACTTTTGTAATTTCGTTACAGGTCAGCAAGTTTATCAAAGGGCAGAATGTTTAGGCATATAGGCAATTTTACTTACAGGATGTCATCTTGTCTGTGAAAACAAGCATCTACGCACCAGGAAATCTGAGAAGCAGTGTTAGTTCAAATCCCATTGGGTTTAATGCATTATATGAATTTTTTTTTTTTTTTAAGGACAGAAAGTACTTTAGAAATACAAATTAAGGGATTCTGGAGATAATGTTCAGTGGCGGAGTGTTCACGTAGTATGGACAAAGCCCTGAGTTCAATCCCCTGCACCACAGGAAAACAGAAAGTGCGGAATACAAATACAGTATTGTTGGCAAATTTTCTTCACATTGTCTCTGTGACACTTTAGCTACAGCATTTTTCTCAGTATAGGTTGCTAGTCTGCCTTCTGCACCTAACCAGCAAGAACGTACCACTTCCGTATTTTTTATTATGCTCATTTAACCCAATTTGATGTTATCTTTGTGTAAGTACATAAGTTTGGAATATAAAACTACTGATACCAGGAATATTATCATGATTTATGAGATCAGGACAGTTGCGTAAGACACGTAAATCTTACTCTGTCACAGTCAAGATCTTGCATCATTTAAATTTGGTGGGTTAGCATGACACACACTTGGTTAGCTCACGATTCTGTGGAAAAGCAGTTTGGGTTGAAGTCAGCTGAGTGGGGCATATGCTGGTGGTGACACAGCTTTATTTTCACATGTGGCTGTAGACGCCAACTGATTCAATGGTAATGACCGTGTTTTTCATCATTCACTATCTATCATCATCAAGTAGATGAGCTTGTTTGTTCCCATACTTGTGCAGAGATGCTAAAGTGGCATCATGAAAGCCCCGATTCCCCAGAGCTTCTGTCACAGTTGTGACATGCATTAGCTGACGCTAACCATTCAGAAATGCTGACTCACGGGCTTACTTTTGATGACAGTGAACAATACATTGGTCACGAGTCGGAGAACAATAATTCAAAGTCAATCAAAAAATATTTTATCTCATGTAACAAGAGCCCTTAGCTGGAGTATCCTAAAAATTATTGATTTATAAGCTGAAAAATGACATCGAATTTCTTTCAGGTTCTTTCCCATACACATTGTGTGAGATGCACAATGTCCAGGGCACGTTACGACCTGTGAGGTGATGCCGTTTCCAGATCCTACTCTTCACAAAGGCAGAACGAAAGTAAAATGAAATAGCTTTTCCTGAGTTTCCTGCCTTGAAGCCTGGGGAAAATGTCCCAGAATCCCCCACAGAGACATCTTTTCATGTAACATTGACTCTATTTGTACCACTGAAACATTTCTGAAATACAATTTTCATAGTGGATGATGTTACTTTCACTATTTTAGACTGAACATCTTGTGAGGAGTGGGTCATGGATTAATTTAAAACTCACATTGTTGGTCTACTGTGAATGTACACTGTGCGAGGAGCTTGGGATAGTTGGGTGCATGATAGCCTCATTCCATTTGGACTTTATATTCTACTCAGAAAGGCATATAACAGATAAATAGAACTGGTAATTTAGTACTGGTAATTAGCACTCAGTACTGGTAATAAAAGTTATCATTTAGTACTGGTAATAAAAGTTAATGGGAAAAAAGGTAATGAAGATTTTGAAATCTAGAAAATGGGTTTCTGTTCGGTTGAGAAATAAGTGAAACATTAGCCACATAACTGTGGACCAAATCCATGTAAGAAAAGAGGAATTATACCTTATGGATATATGAGTAACACTTCTATGCTGAGGGAAAATAATTTCATCTATTTTCCTTTTTAAATAACTAAGATGTTTTCTTTTAAAAAAAATGAAGACTTTGAAGAAGTACAGTGAAGAATGAAGTAATAGGTACATGAATTAGGTAGTAGTGAAGGATCTTTGTAGAGTATAATTTTTTGAGCAATAATTTTGATTAGTACATGTTTGTAGTACATAATGGTTGTGTTCATTGTAGAGAGGTGACATACATATATATGATACATCTTAATTCTTTTGTATCTTCTTCCCCATTCCCTCATCATTCCCTCCAGCTCTTGGTCCCTTCCCTTTGCAAAAGTTCTACTTTTTACAAATGACATTTAAGTAGCTCATTTGAGAAAGACCAAAACACCAATGAGTGTTGACAGAGTGATCTAGGGACAAAATTGTGGAAAACACAGACAAAAGAAATGGAGATAAAAATCATATTGAACCTGGTAAATGACAGTAAGTTTTTCATATTTTCTTCCAACTAACAAAGGAAGACATTTCAGCATTTTGAACTGAATTGTGGCTGTCTGAATTTATCTTACAGTGTCCTGGAAGGAATGGAGGACCATAATGTTAATACAGGTCAGCAACAGTGGTCACTTGGACCAAGATGGCAATGGCCAGAAAGTGCCGTAGATTTAGATATATGTTAAAGATAGAACTGAGATACTCTTTCCTTCCTTTTTCATAAGTGCATATTAATTATACAAAATGTTAGGTTTTATTGTGGCCTTTTTTAACATTCATATAACATACTTTAATCATACCCTTTCCCCTATCACCTTCTCTTATACCCCCAGCAACTTCCCTTGTTCTTCTTTCCCTTGTCTAATAGTTTACCTTCTACTTCCATGCCATTTTCTCCTAGATTCCACAGAGTAGGAAAAACTTATGAGATATGTCTGTTATATGATATGATTCTGGCTTATTTTTCTCAACATGATCTTTAGTTTCATCTATTTTTGCACAAATTACATGATTTTTGTCCTTCTCTGTGGCTGAATAATACTCCATTGTGTATATACATCGGCATTTTCTGTCTATTCACTCTTGATAGGCAATTAGACTGATTTCATATCTTGGTCCTTGTGAACTGTGCTACAGTAAACACAGGTACACAGGTATTTCTATAGTATGCTGATTTTAATTCCTTTGGATATATACCATGAACTGGTATAGCTGAATCACATGGTAGTTCTAGTCTGGTTTTTGATGAACCTCCATACTGATTTCCATGCCTGAAATAACTTGCATTGCCATTAGGAATAAAAGGGTACTTTTTCTTATTTTTGAATTGATGACATCCATTCTGACTGGTGCGAGATAGAATCTCAGTGTAGTTCCAATTTGCATTTCCCTGATGGCTGAAGTCGTTGAGTGCTTTTCCATGTACTTATAAACGATTTATACTTCCTTTGAGAAGTGTCTTTTCAGCTCCTTTGCCCATATTCAACACACTATTTATTCTCTTGAAGTTGTTTGTGACTTTCATATGTTATGAGTATTAATGTTTTGTTGAAAAAGTAGTTGGTGAAGATTTTCTCTCTTTCAGTGGGCTTTATCTTTACTCATTGTTTTCCTTTGTGCAGAAGCTTTTTGATTTGATGTAATCTCTTTTGTCATCTCTTGCTATTATTTCCTAACCTGTCAGAGTCCTATGTGGGAAGTCTTTGCCTGTGTCTCTATCTTGAATTATTTCTTTTCTGTTTTCTTCAAGTAGTTTCAAAGTTTAAGGTCTTGTATGTACATCTTTGAGTCATTTGAGTTGATTTTCGTACAAGTCAGAGAGAGGTATCCAGTTTCAATCTTCTGCATATGGAAAATCTATTTTCCCATCACCATTTGCTAAAGAGATTCTTTGCTTTGATATATGTTTTTGGTCTCTATTAAGAGTTGGGCAGCAGTAGCTATGTGAGTTTATTTCTCTGTCCTCTATTCTGCTCCATCAGTGTACATACCTGGTTGTATGTGAGTACCATGTTGTTTTTGTTACTACAGCTCTGTAATATATTCTTGAAATGAGGTGTTGTGATACCTCCAGCATTACTTTTTTGATAAGGATAGTTTCACTCTTATTGTTTTTATGTTTTTTCTAGTGAATGTTAGAATTTTTTCTGATTCTGTGAAGAATGTCATTGGTATTTGGACGGGGATTCCAATGTATTGGTCAGTTGCTTTTGATAATATGGCCATTTTAACAATATCAATTCTGCTGATCTATGAACACGGGAAGTCTTTCCATCTTATACTGTCTTCTTAAAGAGCAGAGAGAATTTAATGACATACTTGATGTACATCACAAAAGCAATATTTATGAGATATCATTATTTTGTTTAAAATAATACCTGTTTTAGTTTTATTACAAAGATTATATGACATAATTAATGTAAAAGTTATTCAAGAGTTTATTTCATCCAGTCTCTCATCTCATTCCTAAAGGACGATAGTTAATTGTGCTTGTATATCACATTTCTAATAGGTATCTCACCTACCATAAACCCTTTACATAAGAAGATAGAGACATATGTGAGCAGATATTAAGGACCTGAGTTTAAAACAGAACTTAAAATCTAGGAAGGTGCAAGCAGAAAACAAGAATGCAAATGAAGTGTAAGGAAAACAAACTATTTACACTTAGCTGACACTTCCATTCTGTGTTCTTGATCAGGGACCTCAAACCCCTGTTAGGAACCAGAGCACATGGCATGAGACGAGTAGCAGGAGAAGGAATGACTCTGCATCTGTGCTTACAGCCCCCCCCATCCCTCCATTTGGGTGTACAGCTGGTGTTACCTTACACATTGACAAGGGGTTTCCACTAATGAGCAGAATAACCACAATATTATTGTAGCCAATTAAAAATCTACCAATTAATTGGTTGCCTGAGGAATAGTGTCTTATGCTCATAAGTTTAAAGGACAAAACACATTCACTGTTTCCTAGGAAAATCATTACAACAAAAAGCTCAGTTGAGACAATCTTCATATAATCTAGTATACCTTATAAATATCACACATCATTGTTGCTATAATAATATCCAGAGTCTCATATATTTTCCAGTACTAGTCAGTATTCTGCACAATTCAGAAGCCAGTTGGTATAAAAACCACCTACTTCTTCTGGGGCAATAAAAATCGCATGAAGTATTTCTGAAGAATGACTTTTAGTGTTTATTGAACTTTTTTCTGAGTAAAAATCCAAAATTATACGTAGTAATAAAGTGGTAATAGTCACTGCAATTCTTAATAACATAAAGGAGTTAGCATGATGATCACTGATGGAGGGATACATGCTGAAAATCTCATGTTTTACCAGAAGAGATGAGGCTCTGGTGACTCAATTATCTACACAAACAAGAACATGGGCTTCCAGGAATGGCAAGGAACAGAAAATGGAAGCGAGATCCAAAAAGAACAGGTGGACCAGCATCTAGCAGTGGGGAAAAGCCAATCAGTGGAGATAAATTTTCAAGAAAAATTTTGTATCTCTGTTCTGTGAAACCAGCATTTTATATACAAATATGCTATATTTTATCAGTTAAAGTTTGTGACTCTTCCATCTTAAAATAATTAAATAATAGAAACTGCACCTGCAAAATACTTCAACCTTAACTTGACATCATGGTGTTGCAGAAATTGATCTTCGAGAAACCAAGCTCCACTCAGAGCATTGGAGAATGCAGTTTTATTTAATTACCTTGACGGACCCAGGAGAGCTCACACTCCAAGACCCTGGGCTCTGAACATAGTGACTTCAGGGTTTTTATAGGATTTTGCAACATCCCATTTCGCTAGTTCCCTAGTTCCCCTTATAAGGAAAGGATTTGAAAGCACACACAGGTACCCTTCCACATTATGGGTACAGGATGTTGGGGGAAGGAGTATTACAAAGGTGCATGACTAGGCACAGGTCCGGTTGGCCATTACCTGCCTCATTACCATTTACAAAGAGCTGGGGAAGGATTTTGTGACTCCTTGTCAGAATCTAGTGTTGGCCCCTGGAGCTTTCTTGCCTCAATATGAAAGACTGTTTACATGTCCGAATCAAAGGTTAATGTTAGTATTTGCCAGGTGTCCATGATGCATGACTGTTATTTTAGTGACTTGGGAAACTGAGGCAGGAGGATCACAGTTTTGATGTCAGCTTGGGCAAATTAGCCAGACCTTGTCTCAAAAAAATAAAAGGTCTCTGGGTGTAACACAGTGGTAGAGCACTCTTGGATTATATTCCTAGTACCACACAAACACACACACACACACACACACACACACACACACAAAGTTAGTGTTTCTTGTTCACAAAACTAATCCATGGTATTAATCCCTTGACATAACAAAAACAAATTTAATTTTTGGTCTGCGTACATGTTCATGACATGCTTGAGAGCTGACCATGGTAAGTTTTTGAGATTTACTTTGAGAAAATCAAGGGAATGGATCCCTTCCCTTCTGTAATCTTGTCCTGGATTATGTATCATTTGAAGAGTTTCCTTATGTACATTCTAATCTACAGTATTTTCCTAGAGATTAACAAACTATTGATAATTACCCCTGAAGCATCTGTAGGTAAGTACAGTCCAAGGACAAATTTTTGTGCTTTAGATAATCTCTGGATACATAAGTGCGGAGTTACAGTTTATTGGTTGAACTTGATCTTTTTTTTTTCTATTTGAAAGTAAAGCAAAAGACAAATATATTAGTGCTAGAAAAATGCAATATTTATTATTCATTAGGAGCAGACTGAAAGTTTGAAAGATCTAGTTCATTTAGAATACATAAACACTATTTTCTTACTTTCTTTCTATAATCATTTAGAGTGCAAAAAGTAACTGCCGAGGTTTCTCGACACATTCATTTGTCTTTCACAAAGGTATGGTCGTGGGAAGGAATCTTAAGAGCATGAAAATCTAAGGAGACAGAAAACTCAATTGAAAGGATCGTGCAAAATCATTTTTGGTTGACAACCATTTTCTACTTACGAAATGCTTATTTTTACCACACAGTAAGTAACACATATTTAAGATTCAATTGGGGAAATTTTGTTTTCATAATTTGTTAAAATGGCAATGCATGGTAATTTCATATATGCAACATTTTTTTTTTCCAATTTTGCTAAGTCAGAAGGCAATTTTGAAACTATAACACTATGGAAATGTAATGTGTTTACTAAGGCAATTCTGTTATTTTTTTCTGATGTTGATGGAAGATATTAATTTAGATGTAAAATTGTTTCAAGCGATGCCCAGAAAAGTAAATCTCCAAGGATCCATACACTAATTGGAGTCATTAAGAAAATAAATATTTCAAAAATTTAGAAAAGATTGTGAATGTGAAAATGTGGGAACATCTACTGTGGTTGTTGGGTTAAATTGTCTTCAATATGAACTATTTTCTTTTTTATATTGATTGCATCATAAAAATGATTATGAGAAATTTTCATCAAAGTGCTTGTTTTAGTGTATTTTATCAAACTGATAAATAAACATAAGCATATAGAGTATTATACTTTACAGTGAAGCAGACTACACCTCTGATATTTTCTTTTTTTAATTTCAGCTTATATAAAATATATATTTTCTAATTCTTTTGTTAAAAGCAGATATGGGTAACATGAGTATGAATTGGTACATGTACTGCTGAAACGAGCACATGAGTATGAAATCAGGTTCGGTCTCCAAAGACTACTTAAGAAATAATTCAAAATATTGTAGTATGCAGAATGCTTCCAGTAATAGACAATAAATTGTTAAGGACCATCTGCTGCACCGTGCATATCTATAAGATTGACTCAGACTTAGTGTTCTGGAGACAGATAAAAGTTTAATTACAGATTAAATTTAGTTTTTACTTTGTATTCTTTATTCCAGACACATTTTACATGCAGAAACACCAGTAATAACGGTATCTTCGTGCACATTTGCATAAAACACTTTCTTTTCTAGACCATTTAGCAAATAGCAGCATATTCTGATGGATAATGAACAGGTGGAGTGCTTTGGTCAACCAGATCATCATAGTACAGACAGAAGATGGTCAACAAGCATGTATTGAATTAATTAATCATGTCTAATTGTACTTAAAAATAAAACAAGTACTCAGTAAATTTTAAACAAAAATTATAACTACATTGCAATTATTTTTCTTTAACATTTTGAAGAAATAGATAGTTTGAAATAGTTTGATAATTTGAAATATTGTAATTTTAGGCAAGTAAACTGCTTTTTACAGTTTATAGTGGGGTACTTTCCTTGCTAAACGTGTTACATTTAAATTCAAAGTTGGTCATGTAAGGTCATTTTTCGTGTTATCTTTCAGAGTGGCTAAAGAAATATCAATTGCCTCTAGACTTATTCTATTGTTATGACTGCATCAGAAATATCAATATGCAAGTGTTCTAATCACATTCTTCT
>PVJO010033357.1:0-12178 GCA_004026905.1 Hystrix cristata
AGTACTGCTTCCTTTTCAATTTCATTAATGAGTTTGAGGAATAGTGGTATTAGATCCTCTCTGAATTTCTTGTAGAATTCAGCTGTGAAACCGTCAGGACCTGGGCTTTTCTTTGTTGGTAGGTTTTTAATTACCTCTTCAATTTCAATGGCTGATATTGGGTTATTTAGAATATTTATCTCTTCTTGATTCAGTTTTGTAGTTCATATGTTTCTAAGAATCTGTCCATTTCTTCAGTGTTTTCCATCTTGCTTGAGTAGAGGTTCACATAATGCATTTTCTTTAACCATTCATCTGTTCATGAACATATAGGCTGCTTCCAGGATTTATCTATTATGAATTGTGCTGTTGTGAACATGAGTATGCATGTATCACTGTATGTTGATTTCTTCAACTCTTACAGGAAGATACGTAGAAGAAGAGGAATACCTGGATCAAATAGAAGTTCTAATTTTAGTTTTTTGAGGAATCTCCATGTTGATTTCCTTCGTGGTTGTACCAGTTTACACTCCCACCAAAAATGAAGGCATGTTCCTCACCCTGCCCCCCCCACCCCGGAAGCTTCTCCATCATTTGTTATTATTTGATTTCTCAAAAATAGCCATTCTTACTGGTGCAAGATGGATTCTTGGTGTTGTTTTAATTTGCGTCTCTCAAATTAACAGTGCTGTTGAACATTTTTTCATGTATTTATTGGCCATTTGTACTTCTCTATCTGAGAAGTGTCTATTCTTTTCAGATGCCCATTTTTTGATTGGGTCTTTAAGTTTGGGGCATCTAATTTTTTGAGTTCTTTGTATATTCTAGATATTAGACCTTTGTCTAAGGAGTAGTTGGCAATTTTTTTTCCCATTCTGTAGGTAATCTCTTCACTCTGTTGGTGGTTTTCTTTGCTGTGCAGAAGGTTTTTAATTTGATATGATCTCATTTGTTTATTTGTGGCATTATTCCTTGAGCAGCTGAAGTTCTGTTCAGGAGGTCCTCGGCTACACCTACATCTTCAAGAGTGTTACCTATTTTATCTTCCAGCAGATTATGTGTTTATGTTTTACTATTTAGATCTTTGAGCCATTTTTATTTTAGTTTAGTGCATGGTGAGAGATATGGGTCTGGGTTCCATCTTTAGCATGTGGATAGTCATTTTTCCCAGCACCATTTGTTAATGTGGCTGTCTCTCCATCAGCGAAACTATATGGCCCCCTCTCAAAGATAAGGTACTGTGTGTGTGTGCCTGGGATTGTTTCTGCATTGTCTGTTCTGTTCCATTGATCTACTGTCCTTATCACTTTAGCTTTATGGTATAACTTGAAGTATGGGATTGTGATTCTTCCTGCCCTGCCTTTGTTGTTCAGAACTGCTTTTGCTGTTCTGGTCTCTTCTGATTGCATGTGAATTTTAGAATTATTTTCTCTAGTTCTGTGAGGTATGCTATTGGTATTTTGATTGGGATTGCAGTAAATCTTTGTAACAGTTGTGGAAGTATGCCATTTTGACTATATTGGTTCTGCCTATCCATAAATAGGATATCTTTCCATTTTTTGATATCCTGTTCAATTTCTTCTTTCACAGTACTGTAGTTTTCATTCAAAACCTTCAAGTAAACTTTTACTTCCAAGGTTAGGTTAACTCCTATTTAATTTTTCTTGATGCTACCGTGAAATGTATTATCACCTTAATTTCCACCTCAGTCAGTTTATTATGGGCATACAGGGACTCTACTGATTTTTGTGTGTTGAGTTTGTGTTTTAGTACACCACTTAATTTGGTTATTAATTCTAGGAGTCTTTCAGTGGAGATTTTGGGGTTTGCTATGTAGAGGATCATGCCATCTGCAGATAATGATGCCTTAATATCTTCCTTTCCTTGCTATATCCCTTTTAGGTCTTTCTATTGCCTGATTGCTCTGGCTAGTGTTTTGAGAACTATATTGAACAGGAGTGTGTTTACAGAAGTGGTGGCAGCAGGCATTCTTGTCTTGTTTCTGATTTTAAAGGGAAAGCTTTCAGCTTTTTCCTATTTTTAATATGATGTTGGCTATAGTTTGTCATAGATGGTTCTCATCAGATTAAGATAAAGTCCTTCTATACTTATTTTCTTCAGGGTTTTTGTTCTTTTTTTATCATGAATGGATATTGGATTTTGTCAAATACTTTTTGTGTGTCTTTTGAGAAGATCATGTTATTTTTGTCCTGTTTATATTGTATATTACAGTTATTGATCTGTTTATGTTAACCATCCCCATAGATCTGGAATTTGGTCATGATACATGGTTTTAGAGAGGCTGAATTGATGCAGCCCACTGCTCTGCCATTTTCCCCAAGTTCTGATAATATCTTTATGTCATACCAAATTAGACAGATCTACTGCGATCAAAAGCTAGAATGGATGGCTGTCCCTCATCCTAAAAATTGAGGGAAGTGATAATCTATCTGTGTCCTTAGATTGTGCATTTCTTTTTTTCTGCCTACTTTTCTTTCTTTATTATAATATATTTTAGAAGATCAGTAGGGGAAAGAAAAGTATACTTCTTATTTTTGGATTTTTCCATAGATTTTGTGGAGACTAAATTGAGGAGGAGTTATTCCTACTTTTAGACCTGTTTCCATTAATATGTGTTCTGTCGCTTTAAAACATAGAAATTATTTTTTAAAAAACCAAATCTGACTATGCTCTAGGGAGCACAGTGCTTTAAAGAATGCTTTTAGCCTGATGAATAGTCATACTGTATTAACTGATTCTGAAACTAGAACAAGTAACCCCAAACTTGGAATTGACAACAGTGACTTTCAAGGTTGTCAGCAAATTTCAGCTGCATTTGGTCAAATTTTAACATTTTCTTGCTCTTTCTAATAATAAGGACTAATAAGTCATTATCAGCTAAAATGCAAAGCTAGATGACTTTGAATTTTCTGTTTTTTTTAATATTAACTACTATGTGTTGGTTCTTAAAGATATTTGAAATCCTCCTTTCTTCTTTTCTTTTCCGTTTTTCTTTCTTCCTATTCTTTTTCTTTTTTTTCCGCAGAAAGAGTTGCTGAAATTTTAAAGAAGTCCTTAAAGCCATGAGAAAAGGCCAAGTGTTTGAGATGTGGAATGTGGAGGGAAATCATTATGAATATGGCAGTTTTTCTATTTCTCTTCATTTTTGTCTTTTTATTTCAGAAAGTTAAAAAATATTGAGTTCATTAAGGATGACTTTCATGTGGTTACCTTCTGTTGTAATAAAACAATTCATGAGGAAGGAAAGCTATCCAAAAATGAGTTTTATTTAGATTATGAATCAGGTTAATGTTTTCAGTATATACTTTAATTAGCAAGAGTAACCCTCGGCCACAGTTTGGATTCATCTGGTGTCTGTTCTTCAAACGTTTTACATTTAGCAACCTCTAGAAGTTATTACTCATTTATTTGATTTATAAAATGTACTCATCACCCTGGCCTGTGGGCGTATTTACAACAATGATGCAAATTTAATTAATACAACATTGCTTGGTTCTCCCCCAGCAAGTGGATTTCCTCACCTTCATGTAGCCACCATGAATCAAGAAAAGAGCCAGCTTGAACAGATGGACTATGAATTGGGCTTTAAAGGAGAAATTTAAATTGTCGATGTACTGGGAAAGGAAATTAGTTTTTACAAAATACCTTTTTCTTGCTGCTCAGGCAGATGGTATGACCAACAAGGATGTAGTACTTGGCCTACATAGCTGTGAAGGAGTGTAGGGGAAAAACCTGAGATGTGGCTCACATTATGCTTCCTCCCTCAAAAAGAAAAAAAAAAGAGCCAGGACTAAAAATACTTTTTAGAATACTTTGAAATACTATGCAGCCAAAAGACATGGCAAATGACGTACACTCTATATAGCCACTGTCTTTTCAATGCCCCCCCCCATATCACCTTGAATGCAGGGTAATATAATGTCTAAACTTACGCATCTGAAATTATCTAGGTGAGACTTAACCAAATATTTCTAAAATTTCTCATCTGTAACATGGGATAAAATAGGTAACATGAATCCAATGAAGTAGTGTGTATAAAGTATATTTAGCCTGATTGCCACACAGAAAGAGTTCAGTAAATATTGATTGTAGTTTTTAATGGCATTTATTATTAGAGATTTGCCTGATTTGGAGAAAGAGTGTGTGACTAATTTTTGAATTCTGTGAGTCATGTTAATAGAAGGAATATGCTTCCATCATTGAGAAGTTTTACCTGACTAATGAATATTTGTGAAAGTTTTTGGAGAAATTCATTTTGGTATTACCAACATGCAACCGATTGTTATGAGGGCTTTAATAGTGTTAGCGATGGTGCTGTCAAAACACAAACATATGATATTTGGACCATATAGTGTAAGTGAGCTAAACTGATTAACTACA
Source organism: Hystrix cristata (assembly GCA_004026905.1). NCBI lineage: Eukaryota > Metazoa > Chordata > Mammalia > Rodentia > Hystricidae > Hystrix > Hystrix cristata. The sequence continues at coordinate 4,381 of PVJO010033357.1, forward strand.
CGAGCTGTTTACGTTATCTTCATCTACCCTGTAAGAGATTGATTTTATAAACAGGAGTATTCTATTAATTGCTCAACAATAGAATGAGTTTCATAAAATGAAAATTTGGGGCCAGGAGGGAATATAGTAGTAAGTGGGAAACTTTGGAGAATAATTTATTTTAGCCTATGAAATATATATTTATATTCCCAGTATTTTTTCCATTGCTCCATACTGTGTCTCCAAAAGATACACATATGACTTAAAAAAACCCTCTTAGCTTTAGAAGATTTTATGAAAACTGAACCAGTGCTTAAACCTGGCATAAAGTCTGTGGTTCATCTAGTTGGTGGTATTCATGGGAAGATGGAGAGAGAGCATTCACTCCATCATGTATGGCTTTCCTTCTCATCTTTTGGTTTGCCTTGTAACCCATGTATAAAATCCTACTTCAACATTACCTGTCAAAAAGGAAAACAATTCATTGAATAATTGTGCCTTTGTCTATTTAGCTCCAAGATACTTCTTTAAAAGAGAATAGAACTCACCTGGTTTTTCATGGTAGAAACATTTACATAATAACTTTATTATTACTAAACAAAATTTCACTTTTTACCTACATATTTTATTTTGCAGTGGTTCTATTTTTTCTTTTACATCATTCAAACACCCAGTATATTCACATCAGTACATCTTTCATTCAAATTTTTTTTTACCAGTAGGTGTTAGGTTTTTACTGGAATAAAGCCGGGAGATTATTTATTCTTTCTGCCCCTATATGAGCTGGAAGTAATTGATTTAGATAGATTTTTGTCAGCCTTTGGTCTTTCAAAGGAGCTTGGAGCCATTTTTAACCTTACCCAAGGGTTTCCCCAATTGTCAATACACTGAATTCTACACTCAAGGTGGGCAGAGGGGTGTTGCTCTACACTAACCAAAATGGCAGCACATATAAGAAAAGAATGCTGTTTTGGTAATGAGTCTAGGTGGGGTAAGTAATTTTTCCCTGGGAAATTGGGTTCTTTAGCCATCTCACTGGAATTTTATAATGGCATCTATAGACCAAAAAGTTCTAATACATAGTTCTTATCCCTGGTCATAGTCCTTTGAGAATCTTTCATTAAGCGATAAGTGATGAAGGGTAAAGTTGGCATAGTCCATACCGTTGGTCAAATACCATCTCTTAATATAACCCATACATCATTATCTATTGTTATACTTGTTTTAGTAATGAACCTCAACTCCTAGATGAGTGAGTGGATTGATTTTTCTCTTTTCAGTGCCACCACTTGGGAATACAGGTCTAAAATTCATTGGATATTATTATTTTCTTTTGTTCGGTAATCTGTCTACTATAGTTGGTGCCATCATTTGATTTCTATTATCCCCATCTGCATAGACCATGGGGCTCATTACTTTTATGAAAAACACTGTGTATTTGAACCCGCAAGAAAACAAATCAGTGGGGACAATTTTTATTAAGATGGAAATGTCTGTAGTAATATGTAGTCATGGAAATGTGCATAACCTCTCTTGAGGGGTGTCTGGGGTGCCTGCCTGGTGCCAGTTCTCTGAAGGAGGAATGTTGAATTGCATATGAAAGAAATTGTGGAAAATTTTCCTCCTGGAATTTAAAATTTTGTGACACACCCAAATCCCATAGATGACAGAAGAAATATTATATAAATTTATGAAACGAAATATGTTTGAATTTATTCCATGTCTAACAACATAAATATGAGGCAAAGGAAAACATCTTTATTCTACCAAAAATGCATTTCTTTAACAAACATTAGTTGAAAGAGGATGTGCCGCTTTTTGCGTCTGGTCCAGACACTTATTATAAAACAGAGTAATCAAATGTCTTCCATATTTTCAGATTCATTGGGGTGCAGCTGAGTTGTGGTTTCACTTTACATGTTCATTGGAATGCTGAGATGAATCCTATCCTGTATCTTTCTGTCAGCAGGAGGTTTTCCACCATGTATATTGAAACTAGGCTTGTTAGTCCTATTAATTCTTTTGCTATTACAGTAGCATTATGTTAATTCTGATGGGCTGGTCAATATCATATTTGTTTCCGCTAACTTCATGCTCAGATTCTCAGAACGTAGAGGAATGAGGCGTGCTAGATGATTGGGGAATGAATGGGGAGATAGCTGCTTTTCATTTACTTATTATTGTTTAGATACTTATATCCACTGACATGTGTGATCCCCAGAATATGGAATCAGACACTGAATGCCATGATATTATTTTAAAGTCTGTAGGAGAAGACATAGTAATAGACAATAGGATGTAACTTTTTGCTGTGGTGAAGACAATTTTTCAAGTGGAATTGAAGCGGAAATTTAACATGTAATGAAAGTGAAGCTGCACTGTTACATATGAAAAGATAGAGGGGGAACTAATGTCTGTACTTGACTTGCTAAAACAGTCCCGGAAAAAAGTTTCTTGTTGAGTATGTGGCAATATCTTGAAGGGAGGTGAAATTGCTGAGATTAATAATAGCAATATCTACATTAATTTAGTAATTCAGATCTTTATGAAAAACCTACTGTGTGCCAGACTATTTGTCTCATGGTGAGGATGATGATAGCAATAATAGCTAGTATCAAGTTAAGATTAATTGCATATATTGCAGTGGATAATGTCAATTCTTTGAATAGTCCTAGAAGGTAGGCCCTGTGAACATCTCAATTTTACAGTTGAAATAAATGAGGCTTAGAGGAGTCAAGTGCAGTGTCCAAGGTCACACAGCTCATAAGTTAAAGAACTGGAGATTTTTACTCTGGTACTTTGATTCTGATCTGAAACTTTTAGATATCGCATTCTTTATAATAATATCAAACACCAATTTAGACTTACTATGTTCTGGGCTAAGCACTTTGCATATATTTTCTTTTAATTCTTTCAAGGATTCTGTGTAGACATTATTATTATTTTACCCTATTTTATGCTTAAAGAAAGCCAAACACAAAAAATTAAATATTTTCCCTTAGGTCACAGATCAGGTAGTGGTAGAGTTAAGATATGAATATGTACAGCTTATGGATATGTTATGTAGGTATTTAAACCCTTCTTTGATAGGAGCAGTTAATGTGCTTGGGAAGCTTATGGTAGGTAAGGTTTAGGTATAAATATGTAAATAAAAAATTCAATGTAAAAAGACGATTGTGTCAATGGAATAAATACTTGGGAAAATATTAATTTTAGCTTAGTGCCCTAAGGGCTGTTGCCTTATCTCTAACCTATCAAAAGCTTCTACAGATACCCTTTTGTCAGCTGTAGGATTCTGAGGTGTGATCGATAAATACAGTGAATGTTTAAATTCTAAAAAAAATTAATTATTAGAGTAAAAGACACATTACCATTAATTCCCCTTCAAAAACTTGCTTTCCCTTCAAACACACTTATCCTATTGCTTGTGCTACTTTTTTTTTCTTATCTTTTTTTTTTTTTTGGTTCTGGGTATTGAACTGAGTCTTACACTTCCTAGGCAAGCACTCTACCACTTGAGCTAAATTCCCAGCCCCAGCTTGTGCTACTTTCTGAAGCAGTTCTAGAGGTCATCTTGTGGATGTCTTTGTTTGTGCTGTTGTGGCTACCTCAATGTTCTGAATCAGTCCGAAATATTTACCTTTGGTGGTCATTTTGACTTTGGGGAAGAGTCAGTGGTCACGTGGAGCCATATTTGGTGAACAACGTGGATGAGAATGCACTAGTATTTTTATGAGTCTACCTTTCCACTGGATGGTACTCAGCAGCAGCGTTCTTTGTATTTTTATTCATACCTCATAAAGAAACTCATGGAAAAGACTACTAGAACTGTTCGAAAAAGTGGCAAGAAGGATGGGATAAATGTGTTTAAATAGAGGGGGGAGTATTTTGAGAGGAATAATGGCACTATGTCTTTTACTATAATAAATTAAAAAAAAATTAAACATTCACCATATATTTTGATCACATTGCATATGTTTTGCCTCCCACATTTCACTTAAAACTTTTGCTGTCTTTTAGCTTGGTTTCTCTGGTTTTCTTCTTACTAGCTTTTACCCTAATTTCCCTCTTTGCCATGTCTCTGAAATACACTTATTTTAATAATGTGTCTGCTCCTATGAGCCTGTCACAATTTTTCTCATTCTACTTTGGCCTCTCTCCTAGATGTAAGCTCTGACTTCTGTCCCTGTGCCATACTCCTCTCTTTAGAAGGAGCACTCCACTTTGGGTCAGAAATTTAAGGAAGCCTTTTGAGTCGGCTCTTGTTACTTGAAGTGTGGTTAGACCAATAGCATAGTTATGTGGCTTTGGTTCCATGTTGATCTGCTGAGACTGAATCTCAGTAAGATCGCAGATGATTTGTATCCTTGAGAAGTACCAGCCTAGGAGGTGATATCTTACCAGGGCACACAGAGAGTTCATTTTAATTTAGCCTTGTGGTGGTGCTCTTATACTAGAAGTAATATTTAATGCAACCAGAGGAATGAAAAGGGTTTTTCCAGGGAGAAGGAGAGTGTCCCATGCTGGGGAAACAGCACAGAGACATAACTGAGGAATTAACAGTTCAGTTTTTCTAGAGCATTGAAAGAGAGGTGGATATGCTGATTTAAAATATGGTAGCAAATTTTTCAGCAGTCCTCCTATCTAGTGTTCCTTGAATCTGGGGGACTAGTGACTGCTTTGTCCTATAGACAGTTGTTGTGATATTGTATTTTATGGCAGGGTTATAAAGGGCCATGTAGCTTGTATTTATTTATGGAGCCTGAGCTGCCACGTGAGATGTTTGAACAATCTGAGGCTGCCATACTCATATGCATTAAAATGCATTGAAGGGTTTAAATTGGGTAAAAATGGTATTTTCAGGCCATTGGTAAAGTAACTTATTTAAAAAGCTATTGCCATATGTTAGAAGAAAAATGATAAGGTGTTGGAGTGTGGAAGCATTAGTTAGAATGAAGAGAATAAAATTGAAAATGACTTAGAAAGTACAATTTTCAGGATTCGATTGATTGTACATGAAGGTGGGGCAAAACATTATCTCATTCAGATGTGTGGATATTTGGTATTGTTATTTGTTAACTAGGGCCTGAAGAGAAAGGGAATGAGAATAAGTGTGTTCAGACCATATGCACTTAGAGAAGCATAAAGAGTTGTTGGGTTTGGATTGGGATTAATTAATAGATAGATTTCAATTTCAAAGGTACTCGTTTACTCATGCCAATTCCAAATGATTAGTTGAGGCTGTCTGGAAGGCTGTGTTGAAGATTCGGTGGTGTTTTTGGCTTGGTGGGAGGAATAAGCATTATTTATGGCTGATTGGCTGAAGCATTACCAAGGGAGTGATCATTTCCTTGAAGTCTTTTTCCACACACTGATATTAGTGATATGTAGTGTTGAGAAGCGATTATATTGAGAAGTAGTTATAGTCAAAGAGCACTGTCATGGAGAACACCATTTATCTCCTTGGACACCTTCTTGCACTTTGCTGAGTATAAAGATGTCTGCAGATACATCCATCTATCATTATTTATGACATGACACACTCTGGGAATCAACTTAGTTATAGACCTGGAAAATTTAAAGAGTTAGCAGTGATAATGGAATAGTGTAGACTTCTTTGCAAGTGAAAGCAGTGGGAAGTAGTCTTGGTTTTACAGAATTAGAAAGGAATTTGATCATTATAGCCATCTCATTTTACCAAGGAGGAGATTGAAGTTTGAGATATATCTTGCCTAACATCATGTGGCTTTAAAGCTTTGCAGTTGCTCTGAAATTTATACAGTTCTCTACACATTTTTTCATTAGAGTCAGAGCCAGTAGAGGAATCTAGCCTAGTTGCACTGTGATGGCACTGACTTATGATATGGACTGAGTGAATAGTAGGTAGAAACTGCCATGTAGCTGCCCAGGGTGAAGTAGGGACTCATCTTACATCGAGGACTTCATTCTTACCCATGGCAATGAGAACCTGGTCTGCTGCTAACTGTGGAACCTAGCAGATACCTTAAAATGTCCAGGCAAGGAAAGGAGATGGTTGGGAGTTTTTCCAGAATGGTGGTTTTTACAACATCTGTAGCCTCAAAACTTATGAAGAGCAAGCACAAAATGTTTTTTTGCAAATGTTTTTCATGGATTTAAGACCTAAGCTGTTTAACAGATTGTCTTGCTTAAGAAATATGACTGGTTTTAGCTGACAAGTTGGATTTTATGAACTGATTGATCCCAGCTGCCAACTGTCAAGGCCAGAGGATGTTCCAAACTGGCAGTCTGCAAAGGCCTTGAGTGTATTGGTTTAAAGTGGGTAAAGGAAGATTTGGGGGGTGGAGAAAGTAGTTTTGTAAAACTAATGTGATTTTGAGACTATTTGCAAAATAAATATTCATTAGAACTCACAAAAAGTCAAACTAATCCAAGTTTCATTTTACTTTGTGGACTGTTCTAATGCCTTCTAAGATTGTAGACATCCTCTTCATTTTTATTTGCTTTTTATTGTATTGTCTAGTAGCAAAACTGTACATAGGCATATATATATATATATTCTCCAAAATTTGAAATATGTGCTTTCTGAAGAAGGAAAATATATTTTAAATTCTTGAAATTATTTTTAGTTTGACAAAACATCAAGCATTTGTGTGTTTTAGGACAGACATTGTGAGAACTTTTGCTTGATTAGATTCTTGCAGAGGTAAATGAGGCAGTTGCTTGAAATTAAATTTTTAAATTATATTGTGAGATGTTAAGTCCACATTGTTACTAACAATGCTAATAATGGTATCATCACCCTATTGGAGGTACAACTTTAACTCTTTGTGGTTTATATCCCATGACTGATACCTGTCTGGTGAAATTGTAAAGATAAAATGAGCTATATAGAGTACTTAGAATAGCTCATGCTATATAATGCCTTATCACTGATACTATAATTACAGATCTTAATAATATAAAGATAATTTTATGAATATGGTTAATTACACAATAAGCCTTTAATTGCTAAGATGTAGCTTAGCTAAAATAGTAACCACACTTCAGAGACCCACTTTTCCAATCATTAATGTTCAGGAAAGATCGTCTGCGATTGGTGCAATTATATAATGAGATCACAAATTTATAGTTTATGTGTATTGGCATTTCCACTTTCAATTGTGTGTTTTTTTTTAAACCAAGAACATGTATTGGTACATTCTACATACAATGGTCACATTCATTACATTTATTCTGTACCTATACATGATACATCTTGGTTCTCCCCCCTCTCCCCTGCCCCTCCCCTCTGCTCCCTCCCTCCCTATTTACAGCAGGTTTAGTCATCATTTTCCATATTTTCCCTTTCCCCTCTCTTTTCCCTGTTGCCTTTCTGCTTTTCCCCTTCTTTCTTTCTAGTGCTCCTCTCCTCTGCACACCATCCTCCTTTTATATAATATCTATTACACCTCTTTGTTCTTATTTACAGTTATGGTTTCTCATATCAGAGAAACAATTCAATGTGTGCTCATGAGTGTCTGATTTATTTCACTTAAGAGTATGTTCTCAAGAAACATCCATTTATATATGAATGACTCTAGTTTGTCCTTTTTTATGGCTGTGTAGTACTCCATTGTGTAGAAAATCCACATTTTCTTCAGCCATTCGTTGGTTGTTGGACATTTAGGTTGTTTCCAAGACTTAGCTATTACAAATTGTGTTGCTATGAACATGGTGGTGCATACGTCCTTGTGGTATGATGATTTTAATTCTTCTGGGAAGATCCCCAGTAGGGGAATAGCTGGGTCAAATGGAACCTCCAGTTGTAGTTTTTTGAGGAATCTCCATATTGATTTCC
>PVJO010033358.1:0-12181 GCA_004026905.1 Hystrix cristata
ATCTCTGGGCTCTCTCCCCGGCCTGAGCCTCCCAGCAGCTGACCACACCATCTGCCATTTGATTCCAACCCTACACTGTTTTCTAGCCCATGATAATTTGTTTTCTCCCCTGCCCCTCTCCTTTGTCTTAACAGCAAACTCATTAAGAGCAAGAATCATGTTTTCAATATATTTATCAGGTTTTTTTGTATTTTTATCAGATTTTGGAAGTAACATCTAACCATGAATCATCTTGCTCTGAACTCTCAAACCACTTGTGGTCTTTAATGGTTTGTTTATATGTTTTCCTAAAGTGTGGTGTCTTCAAGGGCAAGAAAAGAGTGTGTCATCATCATTCCTACACCCACAGCACCTGACTCATGCATGGAACTCAGTAAACGTTATTCATCTATTGATAGATGAATAAATGAATCTTGGTAGCACCCTAACATCTAGATGAATGCCTTGTACTTAATGCCTAGGTGCCTCTAAACTAGTGACTTTGGGCGGGTATTGCCAAGGAGGAAGATTTTTGATCTTTGGGTTTGGTATTTACATTAACTAAAATACTTTCAATTGTAAGCCATAGAAACTTGATAAGCTGAAAATTTTAGTTTCATAAAACAAGGAATTCAAATGAGTGCCTTAGATATTGCTGGATCCTGACATTCAAAATAAGTGATAAGAGCTATGTGTGCGTGTGTGCGCATGTGTGTGTGTGTGTGTGTGTGTGTTTCTCCATGTTCTACGTAAGTCTCCTTATGGTGGCCCTTCACGATAGCTTTTACTTACCCAAGACTTAACCTAGCAAACCCAGCAGCCCAATGAAGAACATGCTTCCTAGTGTCTGTTTCAAAAGAGGAGTAGGAGTGCTTTCACTGACTGATATATCCTGGAACATATGTCCACACTGAAGTTGGTATGGTCAATAGATTCAGGCATTTTATTGGACATATCTAGGTCACATCTCCATCCCCAAAGTTACAGAAGAAGACCAACCGAGTTAGGTCCACACAAGGCCCAGCAAAAAAGGGTTATTGGAAAAGGAGGGAAATAATATAAAATAGACTAAGTATGCCCATCACCATCCTACAGCTGATAAGTCTTCCTAGACTCAGTATGCTCAAAGCCTTTTCTCGGGATCTATACCACTCTGGACTCTTCTTGCCATATTCTTGCCACTGTTGTTACCCTGCGGTCACCTTGAAGCCTGGCTCAGTATCTCCCTCTGCGTCACCCTTTCCCAGCCTGCTAACATGTAGCTGGTAATTTATAGACAGAACATAAGTGGGCATCTCAGGAGTTTAGAAGCTTCTTTAACTCCTGACTCTTTCAAATTTAGGATGTGGGGACCTGGAGCAAGTCTGTGGTGACACTACACAACAGGACTCTGCTTCTAGACCTGCTCTTCTGACAGGAAAGAAATTCATGTTGACCTTTCTTGCTGGCCCCATCAGTCCAGCGGAAAAGTACTTGGTAATTAATCAAGTGATTTATTCTCTAACTGTGATCGAGGCAGGTCTCCAACATCTTCAGAAGACACTGGATCACTCCAGACTTTGAAAAGATGAGCTCCTTGAACAATACCAGAACCTCAGGTCCCTGTATTCTTGGTTCTCCAGATTTTCTGGCACTTGATGAACAAGGTCGGTTCCTAGCAACAGAGGAAAATGCTCAAGGTTGTGCATTGAGAGGTTTCAAGAATGAGTGTTGGAAATAATTAAGCCCCAGAGCTGCCCTCCCATTTTCCTTGACTCCTACCAAACTATGCACAAGACTTCTTTGAAACCTCAGTGCAAACCAGAATTTGTGCAAGATATCTTGGAGCAATTTGTCCTATTCAAGTACGCTGTTGGGTCAGTGTCTTCCTCTGATTTTCTCACTGGAACTTTCTAGGGTGTCTTTAACATTCTCAGACTCTTGTTCTGTTACTACCATGGCGTTTACAGATTATTCTTACCAAACATCATCACGTGTCATAGCAGCACTGAGAGACAAATATTACAGTTGTTCTCTGAATGATGAGCAAACTGAAATTCGAAGAGGATTATGTAAAAGCTTAAGGTCACAGTAAGTGGCACAGCTGGTCTCAAGCCCAGTCCCCTCTTTACCAGTCTCTTTTCTTCCCAGAGGACACCGTCCTAATTGTATGCAGGTATGTTCTTCACTCCCCAGTGAATCAGCAGTCTTGGGGATGGAAAGGCAGGCATTTTTTCTACAGGTTCTGTCTGCAGAAAGCCTCACACAGCTCTATGGCAATGGTATTCACAGTAATTTTTGGTTGGGGGAATGGGCACTTGGCTACTGTGCTCCTTGTGACTCGATAGTCTTGGGAATTCAGCCTTGTAGAGTCTATTAGTCCATGATTAGAAAGAGGGACTTTACATTTATTAGCATCTGGAGGGTGTGCAAAGTGAACACTTTCAATTTTATTAATTAGATTTGGACTTTTGTAACTTGCAACCAAAACCAAGGAGACAAAACCCTGAAAACTATAGGGTAGTAATCCCATGGAACAATCTAAAAATAACCAGCACCCCTCAGAATCTATACCCCAAAGCACTGAATCCCATCTTGGTCCCCCTGAAAATTGAATGAACAGGACACTGGACATGCCACACTGCCTTCACCCTCTCTACGCTAAATTGTTAGGTCCTTTACATCCAGTAGTGGAATCCAGAGACCAAACATCCCGAGGCCAATATCGTGATGAATATGAGACAAAAATAATTATCGTCGTCATCATCATCTAAATCTTGTGGCCAGGTTTTTTCTGAGGGATACCCAGGTGTGCAAATTCCAAGCAAATGACAATCGACATGACTACTGATTGCTCTGACCAGCTAATTGCAGCCCATAATTCCCTGGCCCTAGGATTTCTTCTCCATCGTAGGTACTGGAAGTCTCCCATGGGATCTCATTTGTTTGCTCTCAGACCATCCCTAGAGAGGAACTTCCTCTCTCCTTAGCCTTCCTCATGTCCTTCTCCAGCCCCTGGCCTCTCAAAGCTGTGTCACCAGATTCCAAAGGGACTTTCAGCTTATTGCATAATCAGCTCTTCCTCTGAGACGCCCCTCCTGTCACTACCTCATGGAGCTGGAGCTTTGCTGCGAGCTGCTGACAGATCATTAAAGATCCCCATGGTTCCTGGGTCATAAGGACCCCTTTCAACTGGGTCTCTTTCCAGGAACAGCTGCAAAAGCTCCACAAAGGAAGGGAGGAGACACATTTAGCATGATAACAAATCAGTGGGGAATGGCCAGTTTACTCAGAAAAGCTGTGATGCAGATGCATCGCCCAGCACTCTCCCTACCTCCTGCCCCAGGAGAGGGGCGAACACATGCTAGCTCTGTGGAAAAACTCTGACTACAATGGAAGGAAGTCAAGAATCCAGGCTCCACCCTCGCTCCCAGAAGAGGAGTCTGGAAAGACTTCTTGCTTTCTCCATCGTGCTTCACAAAAAGGCCTATCAGGGGTTACAAAAAGATTACCATACCACACGCATACATCTTATTGTAATAGGCCTTATCAATGCCAGATGAACCGTGTGGTAGGTGATGTCTGACCATGCACAGGGCACAGGGTAAAGTGCTCAACGGGCGTTTTCTTCTGTAAAGTCATGGCAAGCCATGGATGGATAAAGAAATCAGAAAGCAGCAAAGTTTTAATCAGGTGACTGTACACTCAGAGTGAGAGGACTCGCTCTGGTGGAAAGGAAAATGGCACTGAAGGCAATGGGTTTAAGAATTTAAACTTTGCACAGGACCTAGAGCACTTCTCATCGGGTCTTCCGGAGCATGAATGAAAATGTGACTGACAGGGTCATGCCCCTGTATCTATTGCACATGTCCCATCCATAATTCACTCTGTTACATTTGAATACATGAGGTGCACCCCACACCACCTCCAAGTGAAGAAAGCCTACTCTAGGTCATGCGGGAGGATCTGGCACCCATGAGTCTTATGTCTACTTTTGGGTAGTGGGCCTTAGGCCAGAACTCAGACCATTGGCTCTGGGGCATTGCCCAGGTTAAGGTGACTGGAAGGGAGTGGTCCATCAGCCTCAACTGTAGTGTCTGTATTATCTGCACGCCAGCCAGTAGGAATTCTTCCAGTTCTCTGATTGGTGAGAACACAGAACTTGGTGGGCCCTCGGTAATTTTACTTATTAATGAAGACCTCCTCACACCGCTATTCTTTTAAATGTATTGTCTTCTCTTCCTGCAATATTCCTTAACCCAAAACATGTTGCTTGACAAATATCTAATGATTTTTTCCAGATGAAGCTCAGTCATCACATCAATCATGAAAATCTTTCCAAGAAAGCACCCTTCTCTCATGCAGTGGTGTTATAGCCTGTATTTAAATGTCCCCCCAAAGACTCATGCAGTCCTAGGTGGGGTTTTATGGAGGTGGCTGGATCTAGGGTGTGTGAATATGGAATAAGGATGTATGACAAACAAATTAGTCCACTGATTGGTTTAGCACAGTTCTGGGTGTGGATAATAGGAAGCCCTACCCTGGGCGTGGGTGGCACTAACCAATAGGCTTGTAGCATGCATGGAATATAAAGGGAAAGATGGAAGTCAGCCTGCTACTGGCTCACTGCTTCTTGCCTACCCTGCTGTGAACCGTTTCTCCTCTGTGATGCCCCTCTGCCATGCCACCATGCCCCAGAGCCAACCTGTGGGCTGAAATCCCTAAAAACTGTGAGCTAGAATAAATGGTGGGTGTTGGATATTTTGACCCAGCAATGTGGAAGTAATTAAGGCAAGCAAATAGTCTTAATTATTTCCTCCATATTTTTACATATCTCCGTCATGGCCTATGTTGCATGATTCTTTATGTACCGAAGATTTTAATTACTTTCTACCTCATGAAAGCTGGGAAAATTGCTTTGAACTCATTTGCACAGCCTCAGGACATGTTCCTCAAAATGTCTGCTAATTCCCAAGGGTTTTATATCTCCTGTTTTATCTTATCTCTCAAGCTCCAGATTTTGATATTATTGCTGCGTCCTTCACTATATCATTTTGTTTGTTTGTTTGGTTGGTTTTTTTGGGCGCTGGGGATCAAACTCAGGGCCTTGTGCTTGCACGGCAAGCACTCTAACCACTAAGCTAAATCCCCAGCCCCATCACTATACCATTTTGAAATTAAATTTAACAACTTCTTTGATTTCTGCAATCAATACCAGTTTTTTGTGACTGCCATAATTTGAAGGTAGTATAGCACTCTGCTTTCTACCATCTCATTTACTCCTACCTTCCCTTTATCCTTTTTTCTTATGAGCAATAGATTTTCTCCAATTGTTCACTTAGTCTTTGTAGAACTATGTTCCCCAGATTCCTGACACCAGCTACCATCGAGGTCTTGGAATAAAGGATCCATGATGGATGGGGAGCAGCTAACACCCTACTCAAGCCCTCATGTGTTCAACAATTGTTTATTGAGTACATACTATCTGTAGTCTAATTAGGATATAGAGATCAAAGACACATACAATATGTTGTTATGAAGACTGCATCCTAGTAGAAAGAACACAAATCACACTAATGAATAAGATGGTTTTCGACTGTGGTTATATTAAAGTAACTTGGTGGGGTAGAGAGAGGCTAATACAATATAGCAATCCTTTATGGCCTGTTGCAGAGGTATCATTTGAGCTGAGAATTTAGGACGTGAAAGAATCAGCCACGCGATGAACTTGAGCACAGTGCTAAGAACTATAAGGGCAAATACTCTGAGATAACAATGAGTTTTGTGTGTTCTAGAAAGAAAGATGAAGACAGACACAGGTAGCAGTAGATCATGTAAAGAATTTTTTTCCAAGTCTAATGGAAATCTATTTACAGGAGGCAACTAGCCTAATACCCAGCTGGATCCATGCTCAGTTCATGTTTTACAATGAAAGAAAAATAATTTAACAAATGAAAATTTATTATTAAAAAATGTGTGCTTACCAAGTTTTCCAGTATTTCTGTAGCATCTATGAAAAATTTGGTAATGAGGAGTTCTGAGGTTGGGCAGTATCAGAGAGTTCTTGGCCTTCTGCCATTCCACTGATGCTTGCTCGCCCCATCATCTATCCCAGCATCTATCTGGGATGCTTTATGTCTCTCACACTGAACAGTAAGTAGTCTTTCCCTTGACAACTGCAAGTAATTCTGGCCCCCCTCAAACTCTAACCATTTATCAGAAGATTTCTGGTAAATGGTAAAGAAAGTTCTGGTAAAGAATTTTGGTAGCTGTTTAAAGCAATAACCATATAAATGTCTTATTGAATCTACAACATATAATACATTTACAAAATAGATAGACTTACTTGATTGATCAAGAGAACTCAAGAAAAGATTAGAGAACAAGAAAATCCAAATGCGATTTGAGGAAAACAAAACCAAAACATAGTAAGAGTTATATGTGTGATTATTTAAATGGAAATTATTTTTTAATCCAATTAAGTAGTAAAAATTGTCAGACTACATTGAACAAACAACAACTCTCTTTGTTTATGGGTGTATTAGTCACCTTTCCATCACTGGGACAAAAAACCTGATGCCCACAATTTAAAGAGAAGAGGTTTATTTTGGTTCAGGGTTTGAGAATGTTCGGTCTGTGCATGGCCGGCTAGATCCAAGATAGAAATGCACGGCAGAAGGGCACGGCAGAGGAAAGCTACTCACACCATAGCAGCCAAGATGCAGAGGGAAGGGAGGGACTGGGGTCAAGGACACACCCCTCCGGGTCACACACCCAGTGACTCACCTCTTCCGGCCACCTCCCAACCCCTAACAGCACATTCAGCCCCAAACTCACAATGTATGAATCCACCGATGAGTATAGCACCCCACAACGCAAAAACCTTCCAAAAGCCCTGCTTCTGAACCCATGAGGCTTTGGGAGGACATATTAGATGGAAATCATAGCAACAAGAGACAGAACTTTTAAAAAATTGAAAATGAAAAAAGGAAAAGCTATTGCAATGCAAACCTAGTCAGAAGAAAGCTGAAAGTGCAACATTAATATCAGATAAAGCAGGCTCTAAGGCAAGAGGAGAAGATGTTTCATAATAACAAAAGGACAACTCAACAGGGAGACACTAGCAATCTCCAGTTTATATGCAAGTAACAAGACAGGCTCCAGATATATACAGTTAACAGAACTAAAAGAAGAAATAAACAGATCAGTGATCATAATCCAAGAGTTAAAGAAAATTTGTGAGACAAATGAAAAATTAGTTTGAATTGAATGATGAGACTATATCAAAACTTGTGAAATAAAGCAAAAACAAAGTACATAGTAGAAAAAAGATTTAAAATCAGTGTTCTAAGCTTTCATTTTAAAAGACTAAAAATGAAGAAAAATTAAACCACAGTTAGTAAAAAAAAAAAAAGGGAAACAATAATAATAAGTATATATCAATGAAATAAAAACCACAAAGATAATTGAGAAAAATCAGTAAAGGAAAAACAATGCTCTAGTTGACAATGCCCAAACAATACTAATTAAGGAAAAAGAAAAAAGATAGAAATACAATATCAAGGAAACAGAGTCATCACTACAGTTCCTAAGGAATTAAATAATGCAATGCGTATATTCTAAAAAATGCTTTTAACCAGAACAAGTCAATAATTCTTACTCATCAATAAGAAAAAGAAATAACCTAACTTTTTAAAAGGCAGTAACCCTAAAAGGCAATTTACGTGAAGATATACAAATATCAATAAACACATGATATCTATTAGTCATGAAGAAAGTGCAATAAATCCAGACTAAGATACTATCATACCCACACAAGGATGACTAACATGCAAAGAACTAATTAACCAAAATTTGATGAAGATGGAGACCAATTAGAATGCACAGACACCGCTGGAGGGAATACAGATCGGTAGTCTTTGAAAAATGTTATCAACACCTACTAAAGAAAGCGGCGTGACTCTATGATCTGTCGATTTCAATCTTATAAACATTGCCCTCCAAAATGCATCTTATATTCAACAAGAGAATGTGTAAGAATGCTCATAACCCCCAAACTAGAAATAACTATCTAAGAGCAGAACTGATCAATCTGTACACTCAATCACATGAACCTTACAGAGTTTATGAGGCAAAACAAGCTAAATGGACAGGTTCATACCGTTTAAGTCTATTCCTATAAAATTCAAAACCATAAAACTAATCTACAATGTCAGAAGTGGCATGTGTCAGCTAGCGGGAGGCATGAACAAGCCTACCGGATGCTGGAAATACCCTAATCTAAGTGATAATCTCACAGTATATACGTGTGTAAATATTTACATTGAGGACAACATCAAAGACCCACATACTGCAGTGTATGTGAACAATGCCTCACTTAAAAGTGTAAAAGTTGGTGGGGGAGGGCAGAGCATGGGCCAAAACGTAGTGCAAAAGTTATATATCATTTAAACATTCCTTCAGCAAACAAAAACAAATTGGTCTCTAAAAAAAATAATCACCTAGTAATAATAAATAACAATAACGTACTTATTTCTCTTCCACAGGTCCATAGGCTCATTCAGCACAAAAAGCACAACTAATTCATAATTATCCTCTCACTTCTTGGTATCTAGTAAGTGTCCAATATGTAACTGTTGTGTTTACACATAAGTGTGAGCCACCGTCTCAAAGCAAAACTCATTGATTCTTGGACACCTGGCCAGAGCTGATAGCTCATCAACTGGTTCTCGTCTGAAGAAAGGACGCATCAGCACAATGGAATGATCGGCCTACCGTTATAGTTTAGATCTGACACGACCCCAAAAGTCTCATGTTTTCAGAAGCAGGGCTTTTGAAGTGTGATTGGCTTTGGGGGGCTCTGTGTCACCAGCGGACCCATCCATTGACTAGTCCATCGCTGAATATGACATGAGGAGGTGGGAGCTGATTGGAGGTGGTCACCAGAAGGAGCGGACAACCTGGAAGTGCGTATTCTTGTCTTCGGCTCCTCCCTTTCTCTCTGCTCCCTGCCTGCCTTGGAGTCAGCAGCCTTCCTCAGCCATGGCCTTCTGCCACGCCATTTCCGCCTCAAGCCAGCCAGCCATGGGCCGAGTCTTCTCAGAACATTCGCCAAAATAAATTTCTCCCCCTTTAAGTCGCAAGTGCCGGGTATTTTGTCCCAGTATTCGAAAAGTGACTAAGACACATACCATCTACAAAGGCTCTCCCAAAGGAACAACTATATCACTATTTACCTTGCCCTGTCTTGACTGTGGACCAGAAAGCAGAAGTACTGTATTACGGTTAATAGAAAGGAGTTCACGTTGGAGGTACAAGTGGAGTTCTTCTTGTTTTTCTCTATTGTTTTTGCCTTGTTGCAATTGCTTATGGGTTGAACTACCTCCGTTTGCCCTATTCCTTTAGTGAGAAATGTGCTGAGGAATTTTCGGAGCCCTTATTTAATTTCTTACATGGCACTACAAATGGGGAGAGACTGTGACCGTGAGCATGGTGCTCCGGTGGTTGATAGTAATTATTTAGTAACATTTCTCATTCTGAGCAGCCGGCTATTGTGCTGCAGAATTCAGAATAAGTGAAAAGTGCTGTTTCAGAAACACTAAATCTTAGTGGTTTAACTCAAAAGAGTTTTTAAAATTTTCCCTTCCTCATAATTGAGTATGGGTCTTTGGCCAGGAGGTGCAGGGGGGCTCTGAAATACACATTCATCAGCAACTAAAGCTTCTCCTATTACTGGCACCACCATCCCTAGATCCATGGAGAGCCCTTAAACTCAATGGGTGGACAGAGAAAGAGAGCAAGTGTTGAACAGGCGAGGGTTGCTAAACCCATCTGAAATGACATATTTCCCTGTATTCACACTCCAAGGCCCAGAATGAGAAGGACTTCTTAGGTGGTCAGAAAGGACAGCCCAGAAATTTCATCCCCTCAAAATCTGTGCCTCCTGTACTAAGTGCTTTATATGAATTATATCATGTACTCTTCCTTATACTTCTTAAAGGTAAATAGATACAGTATCTTCATTGTACAGGACAGGAAACTGAAGTACAGCTGGCATCCATACCGTGTGCAGAAAGAGTTAACCATGCCTGACCCAAAGAAGACTGAGTGTATTTGTTGTAGCAAATTAATAAATTGGCTTTCAGATTTATAAGTTTCAGAGCATTTACAAGACTGTGAATTTGAACTTGTGAATGAAAACCAGTGTCTTTCTGATTTCTGGGACAAAATATCCAACACTCACAAGTTAAAGGAGGAGAGGTTTATCACAGCTCACAGTTTAGAGAGATTTTAGTGCATAGTCTGCTGGTTGCATGGCAGAGGAGAAACAGTCCGTGGGAGGGCAGGCAGGAGGCCTTCAGCAAACCCATCCAGCCACACCCAGAACTATGAGCTAATTCAATCAGTGCAGTGATCTAATTATCACACTCATAATCCACATTCAGGCACCCTAAATCCAGCCACCTCTGGATCCACCTATGAGTGCAAGAGGCTTTGCGATAAGCTGTTAACAACTAGATTCTAGAATACAGTGACTCACCAAAGCACGTCCCCCTATGAGGTCATACTGAATGGACAACCAAACCCTCTAGAAGACACTGCTGCCTATCTGGACAAACTGAGCAAACAAGGACAGAAGTTAACAGCAAGTGTGTACTTATTACCAACCCAGACATCATTCTTAATGGCTCATTTGAGCTGAAATCTTTTGCTTGGCATGGTGTCATCCACCTGCAATTCCATCACTGGGGAGACCAAGGCAGGAAGTTCAGAAGTCTAAAGCCAGCCTGAGCTAGATAGCATAAACTTACCGAAAGTAAGTAAGTAAGTAAGTAAGAAAGAAAGAAAGAAAGAAAGAAAGAAAGAAAGAAAGAAAGAAAAAAGAGAGAGAGAGAAAGAAAGAAAGAAAGAGAAAGAGAGAGAGGAGAGAGAGAGGAAGAGACAGAGAGACAAATAAAGAAAGAAAAAAGAAGGAAAGACGAAAGAAAGGGAGAAAGAAGGGGGAAAGAAGAGAAATTTTAATCTTCACAGCTTTATGAAATAGGTACTCTTAGGATGTTTTGAAACAGAGAAATAAAGAAGTTTGCCCAGAGCCTCGAGGTCAGACATTAACGTTTCACCCAGGGCAGCGTTAGTGCTAGAATTCATGCTGTTAAAGATCATCCCAGCCAAGGTGGCACAGACACCATTGTCGATAGACTCTTTTCATCCCATCATTCCCTGCAGTCACTCACATAGAAGAAAAATCAACTGCAACTCAATCATCACCTCCTCTTTTCGAGATGACAGGTCAGTTCTTCACACAGAATAGGAATGCAGGAAATACTTATGAAGACGAAATTATTCCAGTTGTATTCAATAGAAGGTTCTAACATGGTGAGATTTTTTCCTTTAGCCTATGGCCATAAAATTAAAAGTAGTCAAGAATTTGATATGCACCATCCCATATAATCCTCATAAAACTCTACCAGGGATGTAATTTTACTTCCGTGTCATAGGTCATGATGCCAAGTTGTAACACAAACAACGTACAGTGACGTCTGACTTGGGGACAAGGGTAAAGCTCTCAGTGACACTTTGAACGCAATGGCTGAACTTCTCTGTACATGACAAGAAACGCCCTGCCTGGTACCCAGAAAGACAGGCCGCTGAGATTCAGGACTTTGCTTGCACAATTCTATCTTTTTGCTTGCGGGGAAGCCATTTCCGTGAAGCACTGGCGTGAACAACTGTAACAAGTGGGAAGAGCAATGGGACCAGGAGGAGGAGGGATGAGATGCTCCTATAATTTTAGAAAGACTGAAAAACAGAAAAGCTTAGATTTCTAGCTTCTATTTCTGGCCTGGCCTCTGGTTTCCAGCCAGCAGCCATCTCTCTACCTCTCTATTCTTCTCCAGAGAAGAATATGGTCTGAATAGAAAGCCCCTGGTAGTTCCGGGATAAAACTCCTGTATGACGGCCAGCACCAATCCAGGTTTGATCACGCTGTGAAATCCACGCTGTGGGGTAAGTTATTGGTTTCAGGTTTTTCAAGAATCCTTTTACACTGAATTCATCAGATCAGAAAAGACAAAACTGCATCTTTTGTGTGAACACCAAAAATAGATATAGCGCACAGGAAAAAAGACATTGGTTATGAGTGAGGCTGGCCCTAAAACAACTTGCGATGGTGGTGAAACTTGTGACCCTTCCGATCCTCTCCTTCTTGAATTCTTGCTTCCTT
>PVJO010033359.1:0-12162 GCA_004026905.1 Hystrix cristata
TTCTTTCTGCCCCACTGACCATTTCTCATTGCAGATGGGCACTCATTGGGTCATCGTGCTGTCCCCACAGCTGCCCAAGAGAGAGGGCTTCCCTCTGTCAGGACAGGACATGCAGGCAGTTGTACAGTCGTCTTTCTCTGCTGTCCAAGGGCCAAGTGTCAGGCACCAGCGGGACCTCGGTCCTGGCTCACACCCCACTCTTTTGTCAGGAAAGGTGACCACTACCCACGCACTTCCTTACGATAAATCCCATCTGCTCTTCTGTACTCCTCCTGTAAACTTTGCGTCCTGCTTAATGAATACGTATTCTCCTTTCCTCCAAATGTGTGCAAATGTTGACTCTGGGTGGAGCAGGGTAATTGGGGTTAGACTGTAAGTTTCATGAAGGAAGGGTTCTTGTTTCAGTCTTTTCCACCATCGTATCCTCAGGGACGTAGACAAAGTTGTCAGTAGTTAAAGCAGGTGAGAGGCAGTTGGGTCACTGGAATTCTATGGTACCCTTTACTGGTTACATCCCAGTGCTGATCTGTAGGTGTGTGTCTTTGATGCCTTAAACTCTAGGATTTAGCCAAGATTTTTCCACAAAAGTAATAAATGGTCTCTACATAGCTTTTCAATGGAGGAAGCGAGCAAGGGGCAACTACAGAGATTGTAAACTAGCCCTGAAGCACACTTATGTTAGAAATAGTACTCGTACCTCCATTTTAAGTCACGACAGAGTACTGGCACAAAAACAGACACGAGGATCAGTGGAACAGATTAGAGGATACAGAAACAACTCTAAGCACATTCGACTATTTGAGCTTCAACTGAGGGGCCAAAAATATATACTGGAGGAAAGATACATTCATTAATAAATGGTGCTGGGAAAACTGGCTATCCACATGCAGAGGATTGAATCTAGACCCATATCTCTCACCACACACTAAACTAAAATCAAAATGGATCAAATAACTAAATGTTGAAACTAAAACACTTACCTTGCGGGAAGAGGCAAGTCTTAAAGACATAGGCATAGGCCAAGACTTTCTGAACAGAACGCGGGTTGCACAGGAAATAGTGCCTAGAATCAACAAAAGGATCATTTCAAATTAAAAAGCCTCTACACAGCAAAGAAAACAACCAAGAGTGAAAATAAAACCTACAAAATGGGAAAAACGTTTTCCAGCTATTCCTCAAAGGACTAATGTCTAGAATTTTGAAATAACTACAAAAAATTAGACCCCCAAAATAAAAGATCCAATCAAAATATGGGCAAGTGAAATGAATAGACACTTCACAGACGTACAAATGGCCAATAAATGTATCAAATGATCAATGGTGCTTGCTATTAGAGATATGCAAATTTAAACAACAGTGAGATTTCCTCTTACCCCAGAAAGCATGGCCATCATCAATAAATCAAATGTAAAAACAAATGCTAATGAGGCTGTGGGGAAAAGGAGCCCTGCTCCATTGTTAGTGGGAATGTAAATTGGTACAACCGCTATGGAAATCATTGTGGCAATTCCTCAAGAAACTAAAACTAGAAATTTCGTTTGACCCAGGTATTTCCCTTCTGGATATCTTCCCAAAAGGTTTAAAGACATCCTATTACAGTGATGCATGCATACACATGTTTATAGCAGCATAATTCATAATAGTTAAATCCTGAAGCACTCTATATATCCATCAACACACGAATGGGTAAAGAAAATACAGTATTTACAAACAAGGGAGTACTAGTCTGCCATAAGGAAAGATAAACTTGAGTCGTATGTAGGAAAATGGATGCACCTTCGGACCATAATGTTATGTGAAATAAATCAGACAAGTTTAAATATCACATAATTTCCCTTATATGGAAAACCTGAATATAAAGAGCAAAATAAAAGGTATATAGTAGAAAGTATGGAGATAGATCTTTCCCAAATGTAAAGGGAATGAAGAGGTGGACAGAGAGGGAAGAAGGGTTGGGGAAGGGGATGAAAAAAATCACTAAGATGTTTAAGTACATGTACCACCTCCTGAAGAGGAATGTAAACAAAAAGGGGGAAAAAAACGATCCTTTGACCTGGTCATTTGTATTTTTCAGGGGGTGAGGAGTTTCTCAATCTGACAAACCCATAATATGTGACTTAAAAGATTCTAGACATGTAAGTCAAGCATTCCTTACCCAAAATACTTGGGAACAGAAATTTTTATGAAGTGTAATCAAAATATACAGTGATTGTTTAAATAAAATACTATTTCCATAAAATGCATTGACGTTAATCTCCCTCAAAATATACCCCTGGATTTGAACACATTTATCCCATCATTCTTGTCACTTGTTGAAGCAGCTCTGAAAGTTCCCTTTCGTGATTGTTATAGGAGGTTTGATCAAAAGTTTGGTGAATGCTGCTGCTGAGTGACATCCAACAGAAAGGCAGGGTCATTAAAACAATTATAGTGTGTCCTCATCTGCCTTATTCCCCAGATCTGGCACAGTAAAAATTCTGGCTCTTCCTTAAACTCAAAATATCCTTTAAAGATAAATGTTTGAAAAAAATAAAGATAAATGTTTGCAATTGATTCAGTACATCGAGGCAGCCATGACAATGCAACTAAAGACATCACAAATGAGGACTTCCAGAACTGCTTCACAAAGTGGCAAGAATGATGGAATAATTATTTTCAAAGCAAAGGAAAGTATTATAAGAAGAATTGTGTGTCTTTCACTGTAACACATTGTTAAAAATGTAATCGTTTACTATATTTGTTGATCATGACTTGTCCAGGTTGATCACCCATAATCCAGAAAGTTGAAATTCTCCGAATTATGAAACTTAAGTTTCAAGCATCTCAAACATAAATTTGGATGATTTCAGAGTAAGGGATACTCAACCTGTAAGATCTATGTAAATATTGCAAAATCTGAAAAACTCCAAAATCTGAAACACTTTTGGTCACAAGTATTTTAGATAAGAGATACTCATCTATCTGTACAAGGTATTCATTAAAGGCAGTGTTTAATATAATAACAATTATAAATAATCTAGATGCCATCAATGAAGGATTAACTTAAGGGAGGTACGTTTATTTTATAAAGTATTGTACTATTCTACCCTACTATGATATAAAAGAGTGAAGTAGCTTTCTATATATCAGAATAGAAATAACTTCAGATACAAATTAAAGTGAAAACGCAAATTGTAGAATACATATGATTCTTTTTATGGAAAGTTTTACATATATGTGTTTGTACGTGTGTGTGTGTGTGTGTGTGTGCGTGTGTGTACAGATGTATACATATGCAAGGAATGTGTTTACGCCAAACTGTCAAGCAATTAGCTATATGGATGAAGGTGGGCATTGTAGTAAAGAAAAATTCTCATATGTATTCTGTATTGTTTGTTTCCCAATGAGAATATATTTATATATGATTAGCATACTTTTTTTTTTTTTTTTTTTTTTTTTTTTTTTTTTTTTTTTTTTTTTTTTTTTTTTTTTTTTTTAGTGGTGCCAGGGATCGAACTCAGGCCCTTGTGCTTACAAGGCAAGCACTCTAATCACTGAGCTAAATTCCCAGCCCCTGATTAGCATACTTTTTAATAGTTTTGATTTGTGCCTATGTGAGGCGTTTTCCAAAGAACTCTAATCAGAATTCTGATGGTAAATTGTTCACATGCTGGGAGGCATGATTTACTTAGAAGAGCAAAAAACAAAATTATATACTTAAAAACATTTTATACATGAGATTCTCACGTGCGTTTTATGCCTATATTAGAATAAGTGGTTTCAGAACAAAAAAGTAAAGATTCCCTCCTCCTAGTTGTATTAGTTTTCTAGAGTCAGTGGTTTACAAGAGAGCAGGTTTCATATAGGACATTTACAAGTTACAACATCCGCACATAAGCCAAATGCAGGAAGAGTGCAGAACATCTGTCTATGCACTGGAGACCCGAAAGAACCAATCAAGGGCTGGGGGCCCACAGCAGTGTCCCACGTACATCCCTGTCTGCACTAAAAGGCTGAAGAAATCTATACTGGAACCAGAATATGATGCTCGCAGTGGAGATGAAGACCAGAGCTCGCCTGAAGCGAACAGCAGCCATCCCTGATGACAGCAAGGCGCCGAGCTCCTTCTGTGATGAGAACAGCCAAGTTCCCTTTGGGAGAACCAGCCACAGCAGAGCTTCTCCTGGGAAACAGCTGGTGCCCATCTTCTGCTCCTCTTCTCTTTTATGTTGTGTCGGCAACAATCCTCAGATGGATCTTCTATGCCTAGAACCGCACCAACAGTCTTGCTGGGCATTGACCATATCTGTCCACCACACTGGTTTGGTCAAAATGTCACATGTGAAGATGGTTTTTAACATGCTGAGATGGATAACAGTGATGAGAACACTAGTAACCAAGGGATTAATTTATTCCTTCTCCCACTGTTGCATCCAGGGGACAAGCACCGCTGCTCCATTGCAGTTGCGCAGCTCCCTGGGATTTGTAAACTCCATGTCAGTAAAGCATTAAAGATACAAAGTTTAAGGAAAGGAAGACACTTTATTGGAAAAGCAGAAAAAAGAGGAGCTAGATAGCTACCCTGGTAAATCAGGGTAAGGAGCTCCAGAAAGATGGAGGATGCAAGGGCCCTTTGTACTTCGCTGTTTTTATTGGGTTCCAGGGCCTTCTTCCTACCTGCAATTTGTCATATTATGATTGGTTTCCTACACTATCATAGATGAATCCCAGGCCCCAAGACACCTAACCGCCTCTGCCACTGTCTATGTGCAAATTCTTAAGTGGTCTTTATTTCATTTTCTGTTGCCCTGTCAGGCCCTAGCTCTGGAATTTATGAGTTGGTTAAAAGGGACCTTACATATAAGATTGAGTTAGCAATTAAGTAAAGAGAAAAAGTGATAAAAAAATACATATATATAATAGGAGCTGTCACTTTAAGTGGCTGCCCCTTGGCTCCTTTGTAAGGTGGGGAGGGGCAGCTAGGCTAACATGGTTAGGGCACCTGCCTGGCTTATCAGCTTTATCTTGTCTTGTTAATTGTTATAGTTTTAATTCTTTCTGGTCAATATTAGCCAGAAAACCTAATGAAGCTTTTCCCTGTTTACAGATTCCTTTACCTTACATCACTCTCGTCTTTGTGTAGACATAAGTTTTTGGCTTATATTATTGTTTCTTCTTCCTGAAAAACTTCTTAGCATTGCAAACAGGTCTGCTGAAGATGAATAATCCTAAATTCTTATGTGTCTGAGAAATAATTTCTTCATGTTTGAAGGACGATTTTGTAACTAGCACTGCAAATGGAACGTTAAAAGTTAGATTATTTTTTGTTTTAGAGATAAGAAACTTCTCCAAACTCCCTACTGCTGAGCACGTAACACACTAATCTGTTCCATCGATCCTTGCGTCTGTTTTTGTGCCAGTACTGTGCCGTGACTTAAAATGGAGGTATCAGTACTATTTCTAACATAAGCGTGCTTCAGGGCTAGTTCACAATCTCTGTAGTTGCATCTTGCTCACTTCCTCCATGGAAAAGGTACGTAGAGACCATTTATTACTTTTGTGGAAAAATTTTGGCTAAGTCCTAGAGTTTAAGGCATCAAAGACACACACCTACAGATCAGCACTGGGATGTAACCAGTAAAGGGTACCATGGAATTCCAAGTAGCAAGCAGCAGTAGCAGAAGCAGAAGCAGCAAATGTCATCCTGCCTTCTGTCTCTTTGTATTCTGTAAAGACTAAGCTTTTTGGGTGGTGCCACCCCCACCCAGGGTGGGGCACCCTTAATCACAGCATCACACCCTCATCCAGCCACTTTCAAAACTCCCCACCTATGACTGCATGAGGCTTTGGGGGGATATCTAGATACAATTCATAACATACCACCAGTGGTACGAGCCACTGGATAGTTGAATAAGCCTAATTCATCCAAAGGAAAACTGAGGGCCAATCAAGGCCTTCCAGAAAAATGGACACTGGATACATAAGTGTACCAAGCCACCACCAGGCCCCTGCTCCATGTATCAGGCAACCAATGTGCCTGACTCATAGCATTGGAGGATTGCCCATCCCTGCTCTCAGTGAGGGGCTAGGCCAACCACAACCCTAATTTTTCACTCTGATGAAGAGGATTGGGGCCCAGGATAACCTACAATGCCCCTGTCCATGGACATCTACATCTCCTGCAAGAAATCTTGGGTGACTCTGGATGTCATGGGGAAGCAATTTCAATTTCTTTAGCTTGTTGTAACTTCCTTCTCTGGAAAATCCTGCCGTAGGTCTGTAGCCATAATTGGCGTTGAAGGAAGCCCTAGTCAGAGCTTGTTTACTACTGCTTTGACATATCAATTCTAAGGTCAAATGTTCAATCATGAGTTTCTAATTGTCCCATGGTATTCTTCTCCCTTACTAGGAAGAGATTTACTAGTAAAATTGGGAGGAATTCTCTAATTCTGGAAATGAAAGCATGATTTACCTACTGAGACTACATCAGGCCTCCCTGAACTAATTATACAACAGATGTATCCTGCCACATGATATAATAAAATACCTGGGAGGACAATAACAGATACAGCT
This sequence comes from Hystrix cristata, assembly GCA_004026905.1. Lineage (NCBI taxonomy): Eukaryota > Metazoa > Chordata > Mammalia > Rodentia > Hystricidae > Hystrix > Hystrix cristata. Next base: position 6,553 of record PVJO010033359.1, read on the forward strand.
ACGCTAACAGAAGAAGCTATGAAATTAACTTTGGGGCAAAAACTGAAGTCTTGACTTCATGTCAGTTCATGGCTACTCTTGAGACAAAAGGTTATTTGTGGTTGACAGGGGAACAACTTATCAAGTACCAGGCCATGCTTCTAGATACCCCTGAGGTTACCATCAAGATTTTCACTACTCTTAATCCTGCCTCACTGATTGCCAGGGTTTCATGTTAGCCACTCTTATGAACAGGTGGTCTTCCAGATGTTTGCAAGCAGGCAGGCTATCAATGATCTGCCATTCCAAGCCCTTGAGGTGTGGTTCACTGAAAGAAGTATTTTTGTCCAAGAAGGACATCAAAAGGCAGGTTATGCATTGTCAGTTCACAACAGGTCATTGAGGCCAACCCCCTTCCACCAGAGATCTCTGCTCGAAAAGCAGAGCTCCTAAGCCTTAATCATGCATTGATATTAGGAAAAGGCACAAAGCTAAATACCTATATAGACTCCAAATTTGCCTTTCTCATGCTATATGCCATTGCAGCAATCCATAAAGAAAGAGCTTGCTAACTAAGAAGCAGTCATCTACAAAACACAACTCCTAGAGGCAGTCTATTTTCCCACACACACTGCTGTCATTTATTACAAGGGATCCCAAAGAGACATGTCTAAATTCTAGGCTGATAGAGAGCAAGAACAGCCTTGCCGTGTGTGGTGGTGCATGTCTGTAACCCCAGCATTTGGGGGGCTGAGGCAGGAGGATCACCACAAGTTCAATGCCAGCTTGGGCTACATAGTGAGTTAAAACTCAGCCTGAACTACATGGTGAATGCTGTCTAAAAAAAAAAAAAAAAAGCCTGACAGCCCCACAAGATCCTAGCCTTATTATCCTTTCTTGAGGAAACTGTCTCTCTGGAAAAGTTTTAATATGGCATGTATATTTTATTCCAAACTGTAGAATATATGAAATTACTTAGGGCTGGGGATTTAACTCAGTGGTTAGAGTGCTTGCCTTGCAAGCCCAAGGCCTTGAGTTTGATCCCCAGCACCAAAAAAAAAAAAAAAGAATATATGAAATTACTTAGAAAGACATATGAAGACATATTGGAGAAATAGTAGTTACACACATATTTTTAAAACAGGGTCTAAATTTTCTTTTTTTTTTTTGTTTTGTTTTTTGGTACCAGGGATCGAACTCAGGGCCTCATGCTTGCAAGGCAAACACTCTAACCACTAAGCTAAATCTCCGGCCCAAAACAGGGTCTAAATTTTCATAGATGGTGCCACATTCTTCTCTGGTTCACTGAATTTAACAATGTCCATGTCATTTCATGTCAATACATCAATCTATATGTAACTATTTCAATGGCTGCATGGTATTTCCATAGCTAGGATCATAAAGAAAATTCCATTGTTGAGTCCATTTAATGGGACTCTTTAACCCTCTAGGTAGTATTGAAGCAACACTTGGACTTTGAATTGTAAAATATGAAGAATCGGCTTACTCAGTTCCCTTAAATTGACTTCATTCCAACTTTCCACCTGTATCACTCCCTGAACTCCTCCCACCTATTTCAAACATTTATGGGGTACATTTATGTTACTGGAACATACTTTATAATTACACACTTTTCTTCATACCATCACAGTCCACTTCCAAAAATGACTTGTCTCGTTCTATCGTTTGGTGACCAATTTAGGTGGATCCTTCTTCTCTGAAGCATTCCTGCAGTGCCACAGCCCACAGTAATCTCTCCCTTCTTAAGATCTAAGAATAGGATTTTGCAATGAGCATATACATTCATCACACCACTAATTACTTGTGGTTGTAAGTGTGCACAATGTACGTACATCTCATTTTTAAAGTAAAGAAGGGTCGTTTATGCCTATTTTAGCATGGAACTTTATTGAAAACACAGACTCAAGTAGAGAACCACATGTTTAAACAGTGAATAGCAGGGTAGCTCACTCAGGTGACTCAGTTCATTGGAAGCTCAACACTAAAAAATTTCACAATCTGCACAGCAAGACAAATATCGACAAGTATGTTTTCAGTTCTAATATTCATTTGGCATCCACAAAATGATCCAGCTTAAAACAAGAGTTCAACAAGTTAACATCAGCATTAAAAATATAAGTTACAACATAAAACCACACTGTGAACACTAAAGCACTAGTCAGGGCTCTTTGGGAACGTAAGGCTGATCAGCAGCAGGTGGTTAACCGCATTAACTCTGTTGTCCCACCTCAGGATCATTCTGATTGTCTATTTGGACTTGCAGTTGCTTAGCTAACTCCTCAAATTCATGGAATGCGGAAATAAGCGGCTCGAGACTGAAATCGTCATCAATGAAGGCCAGTGCTCCACTTCTTATAATATTACTGATATTTTGAAACATTTTAATAACAATCTGAATGTTTTCATTTGTCTCTTCTATGTTAAAAAGACCCACGAATATTGACAGAGCTTTGGCACTGAATAGCTTTTTTGCCACCTTAAGATTTTCAGACAAATTCAGTAACATTTTCAGAACATGAAACTTTGTTCTTGCATTGCCTGTGGTTAACAGAGAAAGAAACCCAGACATATAATTGGCAATCAATGTGTGATAGTCAGTAGTCATAGTGAGGTGTCTAAGCATCATTATTCCAGTCAGCTGCTCAATGGAATCCACACCATGAGCAAGGGTTTCCTCACACACTTGACATATGAATGTCTCAATCATATTTAGATTTGGATAAGGTGGAGCCATGTGAACCATGTTTTCCAAGAAACTTGTCCTAACACGAGAGGATGGATAATTCAGCAACGTTTCAATGAGAGAGACAACGCCTGAATCCCGAATGAAATCTCGGGTAAACTGAGAAGCACTTCTCATACCCATTGCAATTTTAGAGATTTCTTGAATAAAAGGATCCCGAATTTTGTCCATTAATAGAAGGAGTTCTTCAAACTCTCCAGCCCCAATTTTAAGCTCACATTGTATGCAGCTGCAGGACCAATTCTCAGGCTCTGCACTCTCCCTAACCTTAAGATGTTCACGAATTTCTTGGACTGACCGGTAGGAAGGATCATAATGAAATGGGAACACAGGGTCAAGCTGATCAGGTTCAAACAAAAATTCTTCCTCTTCCCTTTCTTGGCTAAGTTCCAGGTTCTTGGGCTTTGCCTCAATCGGTTCATAAGACCCTTCGGGAATTCTAAAAGAGGTTATGGGTGGGAACCCAATCGCACGACAAGGACGTTTGAATTCAACAGTGACCTCATCCCAGGTTTGGGGCCTGGATGATACGTTTATTTCCTCCTCCACTGAATCTCTAAACCTGCAATTGACCCTGTACACAGGACTAGGATTTAGGTCAAAGCAGGCCTCATCTCTATCCCAGAACCAGGATCCAAATATGGCCTCTTCTTCAGACTCCGGTCTGGCCTCTTCTCTGGCCAAGGCCCCCAGGCTAGACTTCTCTTCCGTCCAGAACAATGATCCACCAATGGCCCCCTCCTCAGCCCTTGACTCAGATTCACAAATTGCTGAAGCTCCAGCCTCCAAACTGGCCTCTTTTTCTGCCCAGAACCAGGACCCAATAATGACTTCCTCCTCATACCTGGGTTCTTGTTCCACTCTATCACTGTTTTTAACATCTTTCTGGGCCCTGGGTTTCAAGATGTCATTAGGCTCTTCCTTGTCTCTTGGCCTGAATCTACCATTGGTCTCTTCTCCAGGCAAAAACCAGGACTCCTTATAGAACTCATCTTCAGACTCAGATTCAAAACAGTCCTCTCTCTTTGTTCTGAGCTTGGGCCTGCTATTTGTCTCTTCTCTCACTCTGGGCCTGAACAAGTTATTGGTATTTTCTCCAGCCCATAAGCAGAATGGGTTGCCAGCCTCATCCTCAGATCCAGACCAAGAATCAAAATAGGTCTCTTGCTTGGATCTGGGCCTGGACCTGGGGTTAGTCTGATGTTTAGCCCTGTGCCTGGACCTGGTATTAGCCTCTTCCCTGGGCCATGATCTGATACTAGTCTCTTCTCCAGCCCACAAAGAAGACACAGTAGAGGTCTCATCTGCTGACCAAAATCCAGATTCATTTGAGGCTTCCTCTCTGGCTCTGGGCCTGGGATAGCACCAGGAACCCATGTTAGTCTCCTCCCCTTGTCCAAACCAGGGTTGGATTCCTGGCTGGCCTTGAGTGCCAGAAAAAGATTCAGTGTCTGTACTGACCAGTTCTGCATCCACAGACAAGCCTTTGGATTTAGTAACTGACCCAGAATCGGTACCAACCAGTGGCCAGGTGACAGCATTAGTCTGGGAAGGTCCATCTGACTGTGACATTGCCTCGGCCCCAAACTCAGTCTGGGTCCAGGCCAGAGAATCATCCTTAGATCGTGCTCCAGGGATGGCCTTGGCCTCAGTCTTAGGACGTGCACCACCTACTGCCCTCCCATCAGTTTTGGGCCTTGCGCCAGCCACTGCTGGGGACTCCGTTTTGGGCCTTGCTCCAGCCATTGCTGGGGCGTCTGATTTGGGCCTTGCTCCAGCCATTGCTGGGGCATCTGATTTGGGTCTTGCCCCAGCCATTGCTGATGACTCAGTTTTGGGCCTTGCCCCAGGCACAGACTTGGTCTCAGGTTTGGGCTTTGCTCCAGGAGTTACCTGGGTCTGGGGTCTAATCTTGGGTCTGACCACCAAAGGGACTTCACTCTCTCGCTCAGCCCCTCCCATTCCCTCTTCCCCTGCCTTCTTTTCAGGCTTGGCCTGGGCACCAGGCTCAACTTCTGCCCCAGTCATGGTAAAAGTTAAGAGAGTAGGCTCAATTAAGTACCTGTACCACAATCTCAGTCTCTACAACAGATCTATCACAGATCTGTATCTTGACACTCTGTTTTGATGATGCAAGAGAAAAAGTTCAGAAGACTTAAAATCAATCACCAGCCCAGCAGTTACTCAGGCTCCTACCCAAGCACAATCTTAGTCAAAAACAGAGATAAAGTGCAGAAGAGGCACAACTAGGCTGCAGGGTGCTGGATGGTTCCTGGCTGGGTGCAGACCCGTTGAGGGTGGTGGCCAGCAGCAACTCCAGCACCACCAGAGCTGCCACTGGAGATGGATCTAGGGAGAGAGAACAAAATGGGGAATTGAGTCTCTCATCCAACTGTGTTGCCTCATGCAGAGACTTAGAGACACTGGTGCTGAATGCTAGGAGGAACACGAAAGCTATGAGAAAGTCTCTCTGTCCCTCTTGCTGCCACAAAACAGGTATGGGGGATGACGGGAAAGTGTGTCGACAATGGAGAGGCAGAGAAGCCACGCACAACTGGACCCTAATCACCCCTGGACCCCGCCACAAGTGGCTGGTCTCCACTACCCCACCCCAAAGTGAACCCACACACATACAAACCTTCACTGGTGTGGTGAAATTTCCCCCTCCTTTCTTTGTTCAAGTGGTGTTAAACCCCACAGCCGACTGCAGGGGTCCTGCAGACAAACATACAGGAGAGAATGGAGTCTGAGTGCTTGCGAGGGAGCCACGCACCCTGGACCCTGAGGCAAATCTCTTTCTCAGTTTAAGGGTCCAATCTCTCTAAAGGTTCCTGGCTTCTGCTGTCCCAGTCACAGCCCAGCCTACA
>PVJO010033360.1:0-12179 GCA_004026905.1 Hystrix cristata
ATGGCTGATTTACAGCAAGTTGTTACCAATTGCAAAGAGTATGCTCCCCAAGAGAGTGACTACTACAAATGTGGCAATATCCTAGAGAAATTCTTCTTCAGTAAAATTAAGAAAGCTGGATTAATTCCCTTGACTTCTTAGAAACTCATCAAGCAGTGTGCCTAAAGCAAGAGGGTTTAATTTTTCTTTTTTTTTTTTTATCAAGAACATGTATTGGTACACTGTAGATAAACATAACGATGTACTTACTCATGATATATCTTGTTTCCCTGCTCCTCAACCTTCCCTTCCACTCCCCTCCCCTCCTTATTTCCAATAGATTTATTTACATCTTTTCTTTTCTCTTTCTCTTCCTTCTCTCATCTTCCCTCTCTAGTTCTATTCCCATTTGAATATTGTCTTTCTTTTTCACGATATGTATTATACTTTTTTGTCCTTACACTTACAGTTTCTCATATCAGAGAAACTGTTTGATATGTAGTCATGTGTGTCTGATTTATTTCACTTAAGAATATGTTCTTGAGGTGCATCCATTCACCTATAAATGTTTCACATTAATTTTTTTTATGGCAGAGTAGTACTATGTTGTATAAAGAAAACCACATCAGGAAGAAGCTCAACATGGCAGAACAGAGAGAGTCAATGTATCAGATCCTCTAGGGATAATCACCCATAGGTAGAAAAGTAATGGCTGGAAAGGAATGCAAGTTAATGTAATATATACAGAAAAGAAGAAAATAGGATAAGGAGTTTCAGAAGAAATAGCACAATGACCCAGACAGAGACTAGAGAGGCTTCAATGGAATGCACCACAGTCTGACCATGCCACAGCTACAGAGTCTGCAGAGAACAAAGGGACTGTGAGATACATGTGGCAGACACTTGAACAGATCACAGTCACAGAAGTAAAATACAACCCCAGGCTCCCAGGTCCCCCCCCAACAAATCCAGAGGACAATGAAATAGAGGAAATCTGAAGACACCCAACCAAACTTTCAGAAATGATAGTAGCAGAAGTTTAAAAAATAGAGGAATGAGGCTATAGAGAACATCATATTAGAAATAATTTCTCAAGTTAAAAAAGATGATAACCATAATGAAAGATCTCCTTAATGAATTTAGAGTACACACAGATTTTTAAGAACAGAGGAATTTAGGAAAACTTGAATACTCAAATCAAGAAATAAATGGACCTTATGAAACAGATTCAAACAGATATTCAAGAGATCAAAAATTGTCTTGAAAGCATATGCAGTAGATTGAATGAAAGCGAAGACAGAATTTCAGACCCAGAAGATAGGACTGCAGTTAATGACCACGAAAAGAAAGACTTTTTAAAAATAGCTAGAGATTATGAAAAATCAATCCAACACCTGCAAGGTGATGCAAAGAAGAATATAAGAGTGGAGTGAATGAAAAAGCAGGAGACAGTGCAAAGGACATAAAAAATTATTCACAGACGTAATGACAGAAAACGTCCTAAGCAAGAGAAAAGAATTTGACATACAGTTAAGTAAGGCATATAGAACCCCAATTAGCCATGAACAAAATAAATCTACACCTAGACATATAATAATCAAGATTTGAGAAATTCAACACAAGAACAGAATATTGAAAATTGTCAGAGAAAAGAAACAAATCACCTATAAAGGAAAGCCTATCAGAATCATAGCAGACTTCTCAAAACAAACGCTTAAGTCAAGGAAAGTGTGGTGCAAAGTATTTTAAGCACTAAACAAAAATAATCTCCAACCCAGATTGATGCACCCAGCCAAACTATCTTTCAAATTCAACAATGGAATAAGATACTTACATGACAAAGAACAACAGAAGAAACTCATGACCACCAAATCATTTCTACAGAATATTTTGAAGGATATCCTAGAAAAGGAAAAAAGAGACTGTAATTAGGACACTAATAAAAAGAATCCACCAGGCAAGGCAAGTAGTTGTACAGAGGGAAAAGATGGAACCAACAACAGAAAAAGGCTATGACAAAGATAAGTCAATACATAACAGTTATAACCATCAATGTAAATGGTCTCAACTCACCAATCAAAAGAAACAGACTGGGGGCAGGGGTTTAGCTCAGTGGTTAGAGTGCTTGCCTGAGTTCAATCCCCAGCACCAAGAAAGAAAAAAGAATTTAAAGAGGAAATGAACCAAAAATTTACAACAATGTCACTCAATATGCCCACAGAATGGGAAAAAAAACTTTGCTAGTTTTCCTCAGACAGGAGACTAATATCTAGAATATACAAAGAACTCAAAACATTAAACTACTTACATCAATGACTCACCCAAGAAATGGTCCAGAGAAATGAACTGATACTTCACAGTGGAAGAAACACGAAAGGCCAAAAAATATATGAAAAAATGCTCAAAGTCTATGGATATTAGAGAAATGCACATTAAAACAACTCTAAGATTCCATCTTACCCCAGAGAGAATGGCAATCATTAGGAAGTCAAACAATAACAAATGCTAGCATGGCTGTGGTGAAAAGGGAACCCTCCTACACTTTTGGTGGGAATGAAAACTAGTACAACCATTATGGAAATCAGTATGGAGATTTCTCAAAAGCCTGAAAGTAGAAATCTCATATGACCAGCCATTCCTCTACTAGGTATCTTTTCTGAAGAGCTAAAGACATCGTACTACAGAGATACTTGCACAACAATGTTTATAGTAGCAAAATTTATAATCACTAATTTCTGGAAGCAACCTGTATATGTATCAATAGATACCTGGATAAACAAACTGTGATATCTATACATAATGGAACACTATTCAGCTATAAAGAATGACAAACTAGAGTTATTTGTAGGGAAATGGATGGACCTGGAAAATATAATGTTGAGTGAAATAAACCAGACACACAAGCTGGAATACTGTGTGGTATCCCCCATTTGAGTGAGGCAAAATACAAACAAAAGAAAAGGGTAAACAATGAATACAAAAAGGCAAAGTGTTAGATATAAGCTAATAGGGAAAGGGTTCAAGGGAACAAGAAGAGGCAAAGGGGGAGGGGAATGGGAATCCAGAGGAATAACGATATCTTAAAAATAAGAATCTAATAACCCAAATGTAAAACAGTGGCACATACACAAGGTACTACAGTTACTTTATGTAGTAGTGACTTAATGCTGCATTTATGTGGTTGTTTACATTGTTTACTGTCAGAAACAAAAGGCACCATGTATTGTGGTGTGTAACTTCAGTAATGGCCTGTAAGTTTGCGTAATTTTGGATAAATTTTAATAAAAATGTTTAGTAGCTCTAGAAACATTTTTAAAAAGGAGGGAATCTCACCGGAATCTCACCTCATCAAATTTTTTAAGTGTAAATGATTTTTTTTTAAGGTGAAATCATTCTCTGGTTGTTTATTTTTTGGTACAACCAGAAAATAGTAGGGTACTGAATTATGGGAGGCTTTGACTGTCTTGGGTATTAGCATAACATTCCACAGGTTGGGGACTAGTTTTATATCCTGCAATACAAAGCATAGTAAATTTGGAGTGGCAGTCATGCATTTTAATACATCTTGGATATTTTAAATGACTTCTATTCCCATGTTGTTTTTAGTAGAATTGTTTCCTAAAGAAAACTACTTCCTGATCATTGCCCTGTCAGAATCATGTGCACTGTGTAATATCTTTGGTCATGGTAGTCCAGTTTTCCTAGTTTTGTTAATGTGCTATGAAAAATGGAAATTTTTAGTATGTATATGATATGAAATTGTGACTCAGTGGGACTTCAGTAACACTTTATCAGCATTTGAAGATACTGGTACTTAATCGTCTTATGGAAAATTTGCCTCCAAATTGAAGCTGGAAAATCACTGGAATAACTGGAAGAAAACAATGCAGGGGTTTTTTTAGATTTTCGGTATGCATGTTAAGAATTGTGTACAAAGTGAAATGTCTGTACTGACCCTCAGCACAACCAATAAAGAAATTGAAGGAAAAATGGAAACAAAGCTTTTGTAAATAAGGAAGGAGGAGAGAGTGAAGGTAGAGGAGAGGAATGGGAAAAAAAAAAGAAGCAACAAGATATATCATGTACACGTGCATATCCACTATGATGATGAAATGTCACTATATACATCTAAAATGTACTATTAAAATAAAATTAAATTTAAAAAAAGAATTTGAGGGGCTGGGGATTTAGCTTAGTGATTAGAGTGCTTGCCTTGCAAGCACAAGGGCCTGAGTTCAATCCCTGGCACCACAAAAAAAAAAACAAATTACTTGAAAAAAAAGAAATTGACATGCAGATAAGTGAGGCATATAGAACCCCAATTACCCATGACCATAATAAAACTACACCAAGGCAGACAGTAATCAAGATCCCAGAAGTTCAACAAAAGAACAAAATATTGAAAACTGTTAGGGAAAAGAAACAAATAACCTATAAAGGAAAACACAGCAGACTTCTCAACACAAACCCTTACATCAAGGAGATCCTGGAGCAAAGAATTTCAAGTCCTAAAAGAAAACAATCTCCAACCCAAATTGATGTACCCGGCCAAAGTATCTTGCAAATTCAATAATGAAATAAGATACTTCCATGACAAAGAACAGCTGAAGAAATTCATCACCACCAAAGCATTTCTGCAGAATATTTTGAAGGATATCCTAGAAAAGGAAAAAAGAGACCATAATTCCAAGGAGATTAATAAAAAGAATACACCAGGTAAGACAAGCAGTTAAACAGAGGGAAAAATGGATCCAACAACAGAAAAGGGCTATGATAAAGATAAGTCAATACATAACAGTCATGGCCATCAATGTAAATGGTCTCAACTAACCAATCAAACAAAACAGACTGGCAGAATGGATCAAGAGACAAGATCCATTAATCTTGAGACACATTTAACCCAAAAGGAAACTCATAGACTGAAAATCAAAGGGTGGAAAACAGTACTTCGTGCAGTAGGAACCTAGAAAAAAGCAGGGGTAGCTGTTCTAATCACAGACAAAGTGAACTTCAAGCCAAGACTGATCAAGAGAGACAAAAAAAGTCAGTATATACTTGTTAAGGAAAAACTCCGAGAGGAAGAGATAATAATCATTAATATCTATGCACCAAATATCAGTGCACCCACTTACATAAAACAAATATTAAGGCACATTGAAGATCAAATAAACACTAACACAATTATAATGGGAGACTTCAACACCCCACTGTCACAAATAGATCAACTAGACAAAAAATTAACAAAGAAATGTCAGAACTGAACCAAATCTGTAAACAAATGGACGTAGCAGATGTCTACAGAATGTTCTATACCCCAACAGCAGAATACATATTCTTCTCAGCTGCACATGGGACGTTCTCCAAAATGGATTACATGCTAGCTCATAAAGCATACTTAAGTAAATGTAAAGGAATTGAAATTGTCCCATGCATAGTATCAGAACATAGTGTGATGAAACTGGAATCAAAGGTAACAGAAACAAACAAACAAACAAACAAAAAACACATAAGCACATGGAAATGAAATAACGTCCTCCTAAACGACAGCTGGGTCACATAAGAAATTAAAGAAGACATTAGGCAATTTATACAATTAAATGATAATGCCAATACAACATACTGGAGCTTATGGGATGCAATGAAAGCAGTCTTACGAGGGAAATTCATTGCATTGAACTCCCATATCAAGAAAACAGAATGAGTTCAAATAAACAATCTAATATTGAACCTCAAATGTCTAGAAAAAGAAGAACAAACCAAACCTAAAGCTCGTACAATAGAGGACATCATAAAGCTCAGAGCTGAAATTGATGCAATGGAGGCTAAGAAAACAATAAAATGAACCAATGAATCAAAGAGTTGGTTCTTTGACAGATTAAATAAAATAGACAAACCCCTAGCTAATCTTATCCAAAAAAAGAAAGAAAAAAATCAAATCCATGCAATAAAAAATGAAAGGGGTGAAGTCACTACAGTAATCCAAAGGATCATCAGCACCTACTTCAAGAACCTTTATTCAAACAAGATGGAAAACACTGAAGAAATGGACAGATTCTTAGAAACATATGAATTACCAAACTGAATCAAGAAGAGATAAAAATACTAAATAACCCAAGATCAGCCATTGAAATAAAAGAGGTAATTAGAAACCTACAAACAAAGAAAAGCCCAGGTCCTGATGGATTCACAGCTGAATTCTACAAGAAATTTAGAAAAAGTCTAATACTACTATGCCTCAAACTCTTTAATGAAATTGAAAGGGAAGCAGTATTTCCAAAAGCATTCCTGGAAGCAAGCATTACCCTGATACTAAAACCAGGAAAGGATCCAACCAAAAATGAGAACTACAGGCCAATTTCCCTAATGAACATAGATGCAAAAATTCTCAGTAAGATACCAGCAAACAGAACACGACAAATTTTCAAGAAGATTGTACATTACAACCAAATAGGATTCAACCCAGGGATGCAGGGATGGTTCCACATATGCAGATCAATAAATGTAATATACCATATCAAAACTCAAAGACAAAAACCACATGATCACCTCAATAGATACAGAGAAAGCATTTGACAAAATCTAACACCCATTCATGATAAAACCCCTACAGAAATTAGGAATAGACAGTCTTTATCTCAATCTGATAAAAGCCATCTATGACAAACCAATGGCCAGCATCACAGGAAATGGTCAGAAACTGAAAACTTTCACACTAAAATCTGGAACAAGACAAGGATGTCCACTATCACCACTCTTATTCAGTAAAGTTCTAGAAACATTAGCCAGAGCAATTATGCAAGAGAAAAAAAAGGAATAAAGATAGGAAAGGAAGAAGTTAAACTATCATTATTTGTGGATGACAAGATACTCTACATAGAAGGCCCCAAAAATTCCACCAAAAACCTTCTAGATTTAATACCTAAATTCAGTTGTGTAGCTGGATACAAAGTCAAAATGCAAAAATCAATAGCATTCCTATATACAAACAACAAATTCACCAAGAAAGAAATTAGGGAAGATACACCTTTCACAATTGCATCCAAAACATTGAAATACTTAGGAATTCATCAACAAAGCAAGTAAAAAATCTTTACATGGAAAACTACAGTACTCTAAAAAAAGAAATTGAAGGGGATATCAGAAAATGGGAAGATATCCCATGTTCTTGTGTAGGAAAAACCAACATAGTGAAAATGGCCATACTTCCTAAATTACTATACAGATTTAATGCAATTCCAATCAAATTACCAATAACCTACTTCACAGAATTAGAGAAAGCAATTATGAAATTCATCTGGAACCAGAAGAGACTAAGAATAGCAAAAATAATTCTGGCCAACAGGTGAAAGGCAAGGGGCATCACAATCCCTGACTTGAAATTATACTGTAAAGCTACTGTGATAAAAACAGCATAGTACTGGCAAAAAGACAGACCTGAGGATCAATGGAACAGGTTAGAAGATGCAGAAACAACTCCAAACACATTCAAATATTTCATCTTTAACAAAGGACCAAAACACCCTCACTGGAAGAAAGATGGCCTCTTTCATAAATGGTTCTGGAAAAATGGCTTGCCACATGCTGAAGACTAAAGCTAGATGCATGTCTCTCGCCATGTACTAAACTAAAATCAAAGCGGATCAGAGATCTAAACATTAAAACAGAAACACTAAATCTACTGGAGAATAGAATAGGAAGGACTCTTGAAGACATAAGTGTAGGAAAAAAATTTATGAACAGAACCCAGACTTCACAGGAAATAATACAAAGAATCAGTGCTTGCAACCACATCCTATTAAAAGGCTTTCGCACCACAAAAGAAATCACCAATAGAGCTGGGCAAAAACCCACAGAGTGGAAAAAAATTTTTGCCAGCTGTCCCTCAGACAAAAATCTAACATCTAGAATACATAAAGAACTCAAAAAAAATCAAACCCCCCAAATTTAAAGACCCAATCCAAAAATGGTCAGATCAGCTGAAATGAATAAACATTTCTCAGATGAAGAAATAAAAATGGCAAATAAATACACGAAAAAGTATTCAACATCTCTGGTCATTTGAGAGATGCAAATCAAAGCAATGCTAAGATTCCATCTCACTCCAGAAAGATTAGCTATTATCAAGAAATCGACCAGTAACAAATGCTGGTGGGGCTGCAGGGAAAAAGGAACCCTCTTCCACTGTTGGTGGGAATGTAGGCTGGTCCAAGTACTGTGGAAATCAGTGTGAAGATTCCTCAGAAAACTACAACTAGAGTTTCCATTTGACCCAGCTATTCCTCTGCTGGGTATCTTTCCAGAAGAATTAAAATCATCATACCACAGCGATATATGCACAACCATGTTTATAGCAACATAATTTGGAATAGGTAAGTCTTGGAAATAACCCAAATGACCAACAACTAATGAAAGGCTAAAGAAGATGTGGTTTTTCTGCACATTGGAGTACTACTCTGCCATAAAAAAGGATAAACTACTGTAATTTGTAGGTAAATGGATGCACCTTGAGAACATACTCTTAAGTGAAATAAATCAGACACTCATGAGTACATATTGAATTGTTTCCCTGATATTGAGAAACCATAAATGTAAATAAATACAAAGAAGTACAATAGGTATCATGTAAAGGAAAGATAATATGCAAAGGGGGTCAGAACTAGAAAGAGAGGAGGGGGGAAAGATGGAAGGGAAAAAGAAGACAAAGAAAAAAGGGGAAAAATGGAAAAATGTACATAAACCTGCTGTAAATAGGGAAGTGTGGAGGTATGGAAGGGAGGGGTGAGGAAGGAGAAGGAACCAAGATATAGCATATACAGGTATAAATTAACCATGGTGAATGTAATCATTATGTATATAATGTACCAATACATGTTCTTGGTAAAAAAAAAAAATTAAAACAACAACAACAACAAAAAAAAAAGACTAGCGGCATCATAGTACCCGATTTCAAATTTTTCTACAAACCCATAGTAACCAAAATAGCATGGTACTAACACAAAAATAAACAAATACAGCAATGGAATAGAATAGGGGACATGAAAACAAGCTCACAAAACTCATAACAACAGCAATGTGATATTCTTAACAAAGAAGCCAAAAATATATGATGGAGAAAAGACAGCGTCTTTAACAAATGGTGCTAAGAAAACCGAATGTCCATATGTAGAAGACAAAACTAGATCTACATCACTCACATCCATAAAAATCCACTCAAAAATGGGCCAAAGCTATATAGTGAGTTCAAGGCTAGCCTGAAATACACAGTGAGACTCTCTCTCAAAAACAAAAGCTAAAACAAAACAAAAAAAGGATCAAAAGCCTAGGTATAAGACCTGAAACTTTGAAACTAGTAGAAGAAAACACAGGGGAAGCACTTGAAGCCATAGGCACAGGCAAAGACTTTCTGAATAGGACTCGAGTAGCACAGAAAATAATAGCAAGAATCAACAAATTTAGTTTCTGTACAGCAAGGGAAAAAGAGTGAAGAGATGGCCTACTGAGTGGGAGAAAATCTTTACCACATACTCTTCTGACAGAAGATATCTAGAATATACACAGAATTCAAAAAGCTTAACACCAAAAAACCAAATAGCCCAGTCGACAAATTGGTAAATGAACTGAACAAGGACATCTCAAAAAAAGTACAAATGGCCAATAAGTATATGAAAAAACATTCAACATTTTTTATCATTAGGAAAATCCAAATATAAATTACACTGAGATTCCATCTCATCCCAGTCAGAATCGCTATCATCAAAAATAAAAATAAATAAATGCTGTTGAGTTGTGGGGGTAACCTTCTATACTGCTGATGAAATATAAACTAGTGCAGCCACTATGGAAATTAATAAGAATGTTCCTCAAAAAACTAAAAGTAGTGCTACCATTTGATCTAGGTATTGTATGCTCAAAGCAATTTAAAGTCATCACCTGCACACCCAGGTTTATTACAACATAGTCCATCATAGCCAAGACATGGAACCAGGCTAGGTGCCCATCAGCAGATGAATGGATAAAGAACATGTGGTATATATGGAGTACAATTCAGCCATGAGGAAGAATGAAATTGTGTCATTTGCATAAAAATGGATGATCTGGAAACCATCATGTTGAGTCAAATAAGCCAGACTCAAAAAGACAAATATTTCATGTTCTCCCTATTATATGGAATCTAGGAAAAATGACAAGAAAGTGGAAAGGAAATTGGAGGAAGGGAATAAGTGTGTGGGGGGGTGGTAATGCCAGGTAATAGAGCGAATGGATATGAGCAAAATATATTGTACAAATTGAACTCCACCAAAACAAATGCAGAACTAGTGAGAGGGAGAGGCAAGGGGTTGGGGGGGTTGAAAATGATCAAAGTATGTTACGTGCATGTATGAACCTGCCAAAATGAAACCCATTAATCTGTATAAACAATAAAGAGAGAAAAAGGAACAAATAATTTTTAAAATGGGGGACTGGGGTGTATCTCAAAAGTAGAGTGCCCTTAGGTTAGATGGACAGATCCCCACTACCATTACACACACACACACACACACACACACACACACACACACATACGTATATACATAAAATAAGGTGTAGGTTTACATTTTTTAAATTACTGTAAAAGGCATATTGCCATTAACTCCCCCACCAAAAAACTCCCTCTCACTTCGAACGCCCTTCTCACATCACCCTTGCTACTTTCTGGAGCAGTTCTGGAAGTTCTCTTTCTTGAGTATATTTACAAGCTGTGATACAGAATATGCTGCTGCCAAGTGCCATTCAAAGGAAAAGCAGGCCTGTAGAAACAGGATGGTGTGGCCTCACCCACCTTACTCACCGGATCTGGTCCTATGCCACTTCTGGCTCTTCCCCAAAGTCAAAATGACCATAAAAGGTAAAGGTTTCTAATTGATTCAGGACACAGAGGCAGCCAGGGTGGCACAACTAGACACTCAGGAAAAAGGGCTTCCAGAACTGCTTCAGAAAGTGGCAAGGACAATGAGGTAAGTGTGTTCAAAGTGAGGGGAGTAATTTGAATGGAATTAATGCTGATGTGTCTTTTTACAGTAATTAATTTTAAGCATTAGCTGTGTTTTGTGATTATACCTCATGTATATTTCTTAGTTTCAAAGAATGTGAATTTTTGGTCCCCTCAATGTAGGTAATTACTGTTCTCTATACTAGGACAAGTCCTGTTAGCACATTTACAGGTAAGTTGGTGTTAATAGGTCACTTGAATGTAGATTTAGATATCTCTTACAGTGAAAACTTTTTGCTGTTTTAACAAACTATCTCAAAATTTAATGGCAGAAAACAACCATTTTATAATGCTTGCAAATACTAAAGGATTAGGAATTGGGACTGTATGTTCTAAGACAGCCTCACTCATGTATGTGGCGGTTGGTGCTATCCATCAAGGGGATCTCTCCCCGCATGGTCGCTCTTCCTCAGTATGGCCAGTCTGGTCGTTCACATATATGACAGAACAGATCCCAGAAGCAAGAGAGGACAAGCCACAAGGGTTTTTCCAGCTTCGGTTTGTGTCACATTTCCTAATGTTCCAATGGCACAACTCACTTGGCCAAGTATTAATGTGGGAGGGAATCATGAAAGTACGTAGATACTAGGAGGCATGATTCATTAAGGACAAGTACTTCCATGATATACCACAACTCTTACTCAGAATTTAGCCAGACACATCTAAAGGCTGGCATAATTTTCTGCTTATTTTCTCATCCTATCTGGGCTCCTTGTGAAAACTATTCAGATGTCTTCCAAAGTCAATGGCTGGAGGAAATCACAAGAGGGAGATGGCCCGGAGGACATAGTTCTTTCTTTAGTCTGCT
The DNA here is from genome assembly GCA_004026905.1 of Hystrix cristata. Classification (NCBI taxonomy): domain Eukaryota; kingdom Metazoa; phylum Chordata; class Mammalia; order Rodentia; family Hystricidae; genus Hystrix; species Hystrix cristata. The sequence goes on from PVJO010033360.1 coordinate 11,817, forward strand.
TGTGCTACCAGTGCTACATAAGAGAGAGAGAAACAAATGCAAATGGCTACATGAAAGAAGCCAATGGTAAAATGCCACATACAGTGCAGTGCAGTTTGTAATAACTAGATCTTGGAAACAACCCAAATGCCCAACGACCAATGAATGGCTAAAGAAGATGTGGTTTTTCTACACAATGGAGTACTACACTGCCATAAAGAAGGATAAACTAGAGTCATTTGTATGTAAATGGATGTTCCTTGAGAATATACTACTAAGTGAAATAAATCAGACACTCATGAGCACACATCGAATTGTTTCTCTGATATGAGAAACCATAACTGTAAATAAGGACAAAGTAGTGTAACAGATATTAGATAAAAG
>PVJO010033361.1:0-12180 GCA_004026905.1 Hystrix cristata
TAAGAGATGTTGTTTTGTTTTGTTTTTTGTTTTGGTTTTTTGAGACTGAGTCTTGCTATGTGTTTCGGGCTGGCCTCCCACTTACTATGTAGCCTAGGGTGGCCTTGAACTTGCAGTGACTCTCCTGACTCAGCCTCTCAAGTGTTGGGATTACAGGTGTGTGCTTTAATCTAGGAGTCTTTGGGGGGGTTTTTGGGGTCTTCTATGTAGAGGATCATGTCATCTGCAGATAATGATAATTTGACTTCTTCTTTTCCTGTACTTATCCCTTTTATTTCCTTTTCTTGCCTAATTGCTCTCAATAATGTTTGGAAGACTATGTTGAACAGGTGTGGTGGTAGTGGACATCCTTGTCTTGTTCCTTATTTTTAGAGGGAAAGCTTTCAGCTTTTCCCCATTTAATATGATGTTGCCAGTAGGTTTGTCATAGATGGTTTTATCAGATTGAGATAAGGTCCCTATGCTTATAATGTATTTTCTTCAGAGCTTTCATCAACAAAGAATGTTGGATTTTGTCAAAAGCTTTTTCTTCATCAATTGAGACAATGATGTGATTTTTATCCTTGCTTCTGTTTATGTGACATGTTACATTTATTGATTTGTGTATGTTGAACTCACCTTGCATCTCTGGGATGAAACCTACTTGGTCCGTGGTATATGGTCGTTTTGATGATTCATTGCATTGTTTTCCAGTATCTTGTTGAGAATTTTTGCATATATATTTCTTGAAGAGATTGGTCTATAGATCGCTTTTTTGGTTGGATCTTTGTCTGGTTTTGGAATCCAGGTAATGGTAGCTTCCAAGACTGACTTTGGGAATATTCCTTGCCTTTGAGTTTTATCAAAAAGCTCAAGAAGTATTGGTGTTAGAACTTCCTTGAAATTTTTGTAGAGTCAGCAGTGAATCTACCTTGACCTGGGCCCTTCTTACTTGTTATGTTTTTATTGCTGCTTCAATTTCATTGCCTGTTATTGGATTATTCAGGGTCTTTACATCTTGGCTCAATTTTGGTAATTCATATGTAGCTAGGAATCTATCCATTTCCCATTTTTGAAGGATGCTTCCACATTTGTAGCTTATGAAGTGTCCTTTTCGTTTTCAAGTTGGTCTTTATAGTTATTCCTTTGTGTGTGTGTGTGTGTGTGTGTGTGTGGTGTTGATGATTGAACTCAGGGCCTTGTGCTTGCTAGTAAAGCACTCTAAGTGTTATCCAGGAGGTTCCAATATTCCTGGGTTCTTCCCCTCCTCAAACAAAGAATTGGAAGAAGGTGGCAGGGGCTGGGAATTTAGCTCAGTGGTTAGAGTGCTTGCCTTGAGAGCACAAGGCCCTGAGTTCAATCCTCGGCTCCACCAAAAAAAAAAAAAGAAGAAGAAGAAGAACGAGGGCAGCAAAAAGTAGTTCTAAAGATTTATTTAAAATTATAGAGAAAAGGAGAAAAGGAAAGTTGACTATAACTATAGAAACAGCAAAATATGAACCGCGAAGGCCTGGTAGGGGTTACCGCTGGGTGCACAGACACCCTCTTCTCATGGGAGGGAAAAGGGAGAGAGCTTTCCCTGGCGGCAGCATAGAAAGGAAGAAAGCTTGCTTCCCGTGTCGCTTCTATTTATAGAACGGAGTTCCAGTGGAAACTAGAGAATTCCCTACTGTCTGCATTAGAGGGGCAGCCCTTGAAATTGGCGCCTCAGGCTGACCTCAGGTCCAGGCCACTCCCACAAGGTTGACAAGATCAAGTCCCAGATCACTCCTCCAGGCTGATGTCCGGTCCAAGTCACTCCTCTAGGCCACGCCCCCTTGCTAATCAACTTTAGCCACTCCCTACTCCTACCACATTACCACTGAGCTAAATCCCCAGCCCTATAGTTATTACTTCAAACATGACTTTTTTAAATCATATATATGAGTTTGGTGATAAGGAAGATTTTCATGTAAGCTTAATCTTTCTCCTTGAAATCAGGATTTGGGTTTCCTCTGTTTTAAGGGTTATAGGGCTGCTAGGTTGACTCTAGGACTAACTTGAGTTTCCAGTAATGACAAGATCTCATTTGGTTGGGAAACCCCAGAACCACACTTAGGCCTGCTTGATAGGGATCTGAGCGGCAACGCTAACCTCAGCCCACATCTTCCAAGATCCTTGGAACAAGACACCTCTAAGATTAGTCCAGGTCCCCTGAAACAAGAGTCCAGCCACTTAACAGGGTAGCCACTTGACTCTTGACATGCTGCCTTGGGACCATCCCTGTGACTTTATCGGGAGCTGATGAGCCAACGAATGTTCACGCACCTTATCCTGATCCTAGCAGTAGTGTGGCCCCCTTTCCTCAGACCTACCTCCTTGCTGGGACTGAGGTCAGGACGTCCTGGGAGTGGATCAGTGCAACCATGATTAACCAGACCTGAACCCTCTTTTCTCCCCTAGAATGTGCTAGAGCTGAATATCTGTGATGAAGACACAATTACACCCAACGACCATCTCTTGACAGTTCTCTATGACCTCTCCAAGCTCTGCTTCCGGAAGAAAGTCCACGTGAAGTTCCCACTCAACCCAGAGGTAAGTGCAGGAGCCCAGGCCCACAGCTGATGGCCCAGAATAGAGATGTTTGTGCTGGATCCCTTTCCTTCTTTTCTCACCTCACAGTCCTGTTTGGGGGATGTTCCAGAAAACGGGTATCAATGAGTGTAAAGGGGACAAATCCACAAGTCAGAGAAGCTCCAAGCTAAAGCGATCCAGTCACTTAACAAACACCTGGTAGCCTGCAGCAGGGCAGCCACTCTTCCGCCCTGGGCACCCCTCAGAGGCAGGGATCCTTCCCCTCCCCTGTTCCGTGGGGAAACTGACTGAACTGGCTTGTCTCAAGCTATACAAGAGGTGTGAAGGTGAGGGAAGGGCCACCTGCCCCGCCACACTTGGGCTTTCACAAGCTCTGAGCCTGCAGGAGGAGCCTGGGCAGAGAGGAACCACACTGGGGCAGAGGGATGAGTGTGCTGGTTCAGGGGTCAGCGCCTCACCTGGCCCTCCCTGGGTTGTCAGTGCGGTTCTTGATTTCAAAGAGTACAGAGAGCACAGAAGAGGCAAGAAGGGCAAGGAGCTGCCCCTTCTCTGTGGCAGCAGGGCTGCAGAGGAGAGGACAACAGGGCAGGTTCTCGGGCAGCAGATGGTCCTGGCTGATGGAGAGGTACGCATGCTGCTCACAGCCACCTTTCCTCCTTCCCCTGCCAGGGCTTGGAAGAGCTGGAGGTGGAGTTCCTCCTGGCAGAGAGGTGAGTAGACCCAGCCCTGGGGATAGCCACAGTCCTGACCTGCAAGTAGCTTCTGCCTTTTTCCATCTCACTCCGGCAGCTACTCTGGACTCTTTAGTGAGCACCAGCTCCCTGGCATGTGGGTGCAGGCTCCACCCTGCCCCTCAGGTGCACAGGCATCAGCCTTGCTGATTCAGTCCTGAGCTGGGGATTTAGCTCAGTGGTTAGAGTGCTTGCCTTGCAAGCACAAGACCCTGAGTTTGATCCCCAGCACCAAAAAAAAAAATTCAGTCCTGTGCCCTGACTCCTCAGCGTGGTTTCTAGGAAGAATTCCTGCCATGACAGTATGGGGGTCTTCTCAAGAGATGAGCACATCAGTTCTCCTGACCCAGAACTGTCTGAACAAACACCCACAAACCCTGGCCTAAAGCAGCTGGATCCGTCAGCAGGGAGACTCAGGGCCAATAGGTGGGATCTTGGAGCTATGATTGTGCTGGGACACACTCAGCTGGAGAACAGGAAGGAGAAGAGGACAAAGAGAAGGATGGGAGGGAGCAGGGGTCCTGCCCAGAGGGGCAGGCCACAGCCCAGGAGGGCAGAATCCCTGTGATGGGCAGCCTGTCCTCCTCTCTTCTTAACCCTAGCAGGCATGGCCCCTGTGCTTGTGAGCAGCCTGGGATAGAGGGGATGAGAGGCAAGACAGGACAAGAGGGTCCACCAAGTTCCCCGCTTGGAGAACCCTCTGCCTAGGAGAACTCGCAACTGTCAGAAGAACTTTATTTCCCACCAACGGCTGATTGGAGAATTAAAATTGGCTTTATTTCATGCCGAAGAAAACCTAGGCTCTCTCCTTCAATTCTTAGTTTGACAGGCCTTTTGGGAAGAGCTTCCACGCCCGAATTAGAAAATGGCTTACAGAATGAAATATGTCAAAATCAGTAGCAAGGGTTGATCTAAAGGCACGAGGTTGGGGATTTAGTTCAAGTGGTAGAGTGCTTGCTAACCTAGCCAGCACAAGGCCCTGAGTTTGATTCCCAGCACCAAAAAATAAATAAATAAATAAAGACACAGTCATCTTGGGCTTAATTTTGGCAAGGAAGGCTAGGGATCCAAGGCTAATCATAAACTTGGAGGTTTATAATCTTGACCTTATAACACAAAGATGTCTAACAGCCACCAAACTGCTCTCTGGCTGGGTCAGAACAGTTAGATGCATGCATTAGATAAAGCACACAATGGAGAGTGTATCCCTTTTTTTTAAAATGCAAAATATTTATTCCAAGTTATTTTATGCAGTAGTTTTTTCTCCTCAACAGACTTGTTTTAACCACATTTTTTAAAATCTGTAAATAATGTTATCAAAATAATCTTAGTCTTTAAAATCTCACAAAAATTTATATTTTACAATCCACCCTGAATATCGAGGCTTCAAGAATAACACATTTCCTAAATCAAAATATTTTACAGCTGTACCCCAAAAAAGAAAACAGGGACAAAAAAAACCTATGCTTGGTTAAGGGTTAGTTACCCAAGCAGCCAAAAATAAAATAAAATAGAGAATGGGTCATTTTTGTGAAGAAATTGTTTACATCTACACTAGTTGGTGGGCTGCAACCCTTTCTTGCAACTTGTTAATCCTTATAACTGCATGTGGTTGTATCTAGTTGGACATAAAGAATAGTTATTCTTTGAAAATAATGGGAACAGCCAGATGTGATGGTGCACACCTGTAATCTCAGCACTAGGGAGGCTGAGACAGGAGGACTGCTGAAAGTTTAAGGCCAGCCTGGTCTACATAGTGAGTTCAAGGACAGCCTGAACTACACAGCAAGACCCTGTCTCAAAAATTAAAATATAATGAGAACTTTTCTGTTCCTTCTAACTCATAACTCTTATCTTCTTCTGGACACTCTACCTATAGGCATGAGCCACCACGCCCAGTTTAAACTAATATTTTTGATAACCAAGAAGGCTCTGGATTTTATTATTGACCCTATTTATGTGACCTTCATGAGAAATCAATCAAAAAAAAAAAAAGAGAGAAATTAATCAAGAATAGTGGAACTGACCAGGAGTTCTCATTTTGTTTTTCAGTCCCTCTCCGCCAGAGACCCTCATCACCAATGGCGTGCTGGTGGTAATTTTCCTTCTGCTTCCTGTAGCTCTAGAGACCACATCTGGCTGCTGCTGCCAGAAGAGAGGACACTGGACTAGTGTGGGGCCTTGTCCCATCCTGGGTCCTGGAGGAGTTGGACTAAATGACCCATCTAAACAGGGGTCCAAGGAGGGGTGGGGGCAGCCCACAATCCTGCATTCAGGGAGGAGGTGGCTAGCATCAGCACCCCACATGCCCAGAACATGACCCCTCCCCTTGGGGATCTCCACAGTAAAAGAACCCACTAAGGGCAGCCTCCTCCCAGACTCAGTTCTGGTCCTGTTCCCACCACCGCAATAACCCTGCCAGCACAATTACAGTATTAAATATTTCCCCCTATTTCAGCTATTGATAGAAATATTTTAGTCAAGTGTGTGTAATGCCCCAGGGTTTGAGGAGACCTGTCCCTCAGTAATTAGAGGCTTTGCTGGGGCTGGGGCGCAGCTCACGGTTGGAGCACTTGCCTGCCATGCACAAGGTACTGGGTTCCATCCCAAGCACCACAAAAAAAAAAAAAAAAAAAAAAGGCAGAGGCTTTGGGAAATTGTGACAAAGAATGTGGCCTACTTCTGCTTCTTGCAAAAACTACTTCATTCAAAGTTTTCACTTTCCAAGTGCAGAGCTCAGTTAGATCCTGACATGTCCCTTGGTAACAGAGACCATGAGGCCTAGAGCCTACAGGACCGCTTCATTGTCAAGTACCAAATATCCTGTCAGAGTGGCATATCTTGATTGGGCTCAGAAATGGGGGCAACACACCCAGGGTTCCTAGTGTCAGCCTAAGGTCAGCCAACCCAGAATTCCTCTGTCTTGGTCTCCTGCCTTTGGTCTGGAAGAGAGAGGAGGTGGCTTGTGCTCCGAGTCCCAGTGACCCTCTCTGCTTTGTTACAGTCTCGCCAAGTCTCCTGCCTGGAGGTTCATGCAGAATCCAGAAGGAGGAGGAAGAGGAAGAAAAGTGAGTGTGAGAATCCCTAACCGCTGCATGAGGAGGGAGGGCTGACTGCTTCCAAGCCCGCACCATCTACACGGCTTGGCCCCAGGCTCATCAGGCTGGGGGAAGTGGGGGAAGCTTGGCCGGAACTCCTCAGCATCACCCCACACTCAGGGTCCTCCACCTCTGTCCTCCCCTCCTGCCTGGTGTCCTGGGTCTGGGACCCAGTGCTACCTTCTCTGCCCACACCCAGCTGCTCTGCATCCCTCTCAGGACAGGTGTGGCCTCATCCAGTACAATGGATGGCCTGGGCACAGCCCCTCTGGCTCTGTCCTCTTCTCCAGCCAGCTTGCCTTTCAGAGTCCTGGTGACTTCTGGGCGGAAGGGACAGAAGAGACCCACAGACACCACTGCCTCCCCACCCCTGCAGCTTCCAGCTGGTCCCAGGAGAGAGCAGGCAGGACAGAGGCCTCTGCCTCCAGAGGGTGTGGACACCCAAGGACACCCTCAGCAGCCCAAAGGGCTTTCTGGGGACCTCACTTGTCAGCAGCGTTCACCACCCTGATAAAATGGCAGATTCCAGGGTTGAGGATTTAGCTCAGTGGTAGAGCTCTCACCTAGATAACGCAAGGCATTTTAGGGGGGGTTGGTGCTGAGTTTGATCCCCAGCACCAACCCCCCTAAAAAAGGCAGATTCCAGGGCCCTACCCTGCAGACAGAATGGGACTCTGAGATACCATAACCAGAGCCCAGGGAATTGTAGACACTGCCTGGCCCCTCTACATAGGCTTTTTCTGGCCCAAGTGGGTTGGGTAAAGAGAAGCTTCCCAGGAATCTCACTTTTGCCCTCTTTCTCAGTGAAAGACCTATTGGTGACAGTGACCGAATCCTTTGAGAGCACCCATCGCATCTCACCCTACAGGCAGCCTGGCTGCCCAGAACCTACCTCCTTCCACTATCCCAAGTACTTCCAGCCCTGCTTGAACGTGGCTGTGCCCAAGAGCCCCTGGGACTGTTTGGTATGCAGGACAGTGGCCATGATGGCATCAGGGGAGGGACTGGGCAGGGGGGTGCTACAGAGGTGCCCTCTCTCCTCCCCCTCACCAAGCCTACCCATCCTTCCAGCTTAGCTGCTGCAGTGCACGGAAGAGCGGTCCTGTCAGCCAGCCCCTTGACTGCCTTTCTGATGGCCAAGCGGTGATCCTGCCTGTGGTGAGAGCCTGGGCCTGGGAAGGGGTCCCTGTGAGGCTCAGCCTGGGGCTCTTGTGGCGGGGAGACCAGGCGAGCCCAGGGCACACAGAGGAAGGGGGCATGTGGGGTCTCTCAGCCAGCACTGAGGGGTTCTGGAGGCAGGAGATGGAGAAGCCACAGAGTGTGTGGAGGCCAAGGGAAGATGGCGGGGAAGGTCACATCCGGGGAGCAAGCATGTGTGCTGAGTTGAGTCAGAGGGCAGCGTGGTCATCTCCACCTCTTTGGTTGGGATCACTTGGCTCTGACAAGCTGTTCATCTTTCCATCCTCAGGATGAGAATTATGAATTACACATGAAGTCCATGGCCTGGTAAAGTACCTCTTCTGTCCTTCCCTCTAACTCACCCATACTGATAGGTGCAAAGCAGTATCTCCTTGAGATTCCACTTACATTTCCCTGATGGTTGGTTGTGGTGAGCACCTTTCATGACTTATCGCCATTTGAATACCTCTCTGGAGACCTGTCTACTCAAGCCCTTGGCCCGCTTCTTAAGTGGGCTGCTTGCCTCAAGTCACGAAAGTTTCTTTTATATGCTAGATACAAATCCCTTATAAGATAACCTAAATTGCAAATATTTTCTCCTATTCAGTGAGTTGTGTTTTTGTGTTCTTGATGTTATCCTTTGAAAAACCAAGGTTTTTAATTTTGATGAAGCCCATTGATGTTCTCCACTGCTTGTGTTTTTGATGTCAGTTTGGTTCCTAATCCAAGGTCATGGTGATTTACTGGGCTTCGTGAGCTGGGTGTTGGATGCAGGGATGTAGGTGGACAGAGGAAGGGCACTTCCAGTGAGGGCCAGCACCTGGGTGAAGGTGCAGAACTCAGGCTGCTCCTGGGGCTCTGAGACCTGACAGGCCCTGTCTCAAGTAGCTTGAGGTGAGCTTGGACAGTCAGGTAAGGTGTTAGATACCAGGCTAAGAGCCTGGACTTGTTCCAGGCAGGGAACTCACAGAAAGGGAACAAGGTGTCATGGCAGCCCCTGCCCCCCCCACCTTGAAGACCTTTGGGGACAGCATGGTGCAGTCAGGGATGTGAGGAGCCCTTTTCAGCCATACAAATGCAGGAGTTGTCTGATGCTGGGATCCTAGAGGAGCTCCAGGTACCTCTCATTTGAGCAAGCAGGTGTGAACTGGCTCTGGGATCAAGAAGGGCTTAGTGAGGAATGTGAGCTCTGTAGGAACAGGAGCTGGTTTATGGAGCTCAGAGGAGTGCGCACTATAGAACCTCATCCGGGGGATTTGCCAAAGGGATCTCAGGGGCCCTTGTCGCCCATGCCGGGTCTCAGGCTATTGAAGGCACCCAGGGAAGCTCTTCTAAACTTTCCAGACCCTGCTGAGGGGGCACAGGTATCAAAGAGGCCCTAATGTATGTAGGGTGTTCTTTTGTGAGGTACCAGTGTACTGCATGCCCGCTAAGGTTTGGGGCTTTCCGTCTGTCATCTCACTAAGTGCTGAAGACTGTGGAGAAGAGTGAGCACCATCTTACAGATGTGAACACGGAAGCCCAAGATTGCAGATGTGCTAGCCAACAGAACCAGGCTTCCAGCCCGGGCCAAAAGGACCCTAAAGCCATATCTGCTCCTCAAAGGTGGAGGTGGGGTCCTGCTCAGCCAGCATCCTCTCTCCCCCAGCCCCAACACGCTGGACATACGGCTGGGCTTCAACCTATGCCCTGAAGAGCTGGAATTTCTGGAGAAGCGAAAGGTGGTGGTGGCTGAGGCACTGAAGCAGGTGCTGCAGCTGGAGGAGGACCTGGCTGAGGATGAGGTGGGTAAGCAATGGAGCCGGCCTGGGCTCGGGGCTGCTCTGGGCCAAGATGGTCCCTGCAACCCCACACTCCACCAGCTACCCAGCCCTTCCTTGCCCTGGGAGCCATGACACTGCCTCCGTGCCCTGGCTGCCTCTGCTCCACTGGGTATGACTCAGGTGTGCATTCACCAGGGCAGGAGAGGCCGAGTCTGCCTTAATGACCCAGGGACCGACTGGCCTCTGCACCCCAGCTGGAAAACATTTTAAACTCCACCACCTGGTGCGCCTCCCCACCCCCACCCAAAAGGCCACAGGTCCTTCATCCTTCAACTCCCCTCAACTCTGTACGCCTAGACAGTAGGGCACTGGAGAGAAGTAGCTTCCACTCCTAGGACCAACTGCTTCTTCCCGTGCAGGCAGACAGGGTGCCTCTGCCAGGGCCCTGTGCCACCTTCCTCATGGGGACTGGGGCCACACTGCCCGGGATAGCAGGCCAGAACCCAGAATGCCGCCTTCTGAGTCTGGCCTTAGTGCATGTGGAGCCTGCAGGGGCAGAGGGGGGACTTGTAAATAGACTTCAGCCAACTGAAGGCTCTCAGAGTCCCTTGTAAGTGAAAACAGAGTGAATTTTGGCCCAAAGCCCCCTCTTCCTCCCATCTTTGGAAAAAGACACTATAAGCATCTTAAAGCTATGTCAACCCACAAGCAGATACCCTCCCACCCCGCTCCTCCTCACTTCAGATATTAATTTCTTCTGCTCTTACAAATATGTGCCATGTACCAAGCCTGGGCCTGATGTCCTAACATCATATCAGTCCATAGAAGATGTGGGTTTGACACTGTTGAGACTCTATCCCCTGCTCTGGCCCCAGGGCTGTCATCTGTCACCTGAGGCCTGGACTAGGAATGATATGAACCCTTCGAGTCTTGACTGCCTGTGACTAAGCAGAGCCCTTCCCGACACCAGCACTGGGTCAGGAGCTGAAATCTAATTCCAAACCTCCCCTGGCCCGCTGCTCTGTGAAGGGCAGTTTGATGTGGTTCCTGTCCCCTCCCCGCCCTGCTCTCTAGCCAGCTCGCCCCTCCCCACTGTTCTATCCGAGCTGCTGTCATTCCAAGTCCTCTTCCACCCAGCCCTGTCCTGAGCGCCCCCAGCAGTCTGCCTCCTCCGTGTGCCCAGGTACCACTGATAGCCATCATGGCCACTGGGGGCGGAGCAAGGTCCATGACCGCCATGTATGGCCACCTGCTGGGACTGCAGAAGCTGAACCTCCTGAACTGCAGCAGTTATATCTCTGGCCTGTCTGGGGCCACCTGGTAAGGAACTGGGAGCCGCTGTCCAGTGGGGTCCAGAGCAGGCAGCAAATGGGCTGGCCGGGGTCTCTGGTGAACTTCCATCCCCTCCAAGCCCACAAAAAGGGACTCAAGATAGCAGGGAGCTTAACCCTTGCAGGCTTAGTGCCTGAATCTGCAAAGTGGGGATTAAAAACAGCACTGACCATCTTGGGAGTGCAGCGAGACTGTGAACAGAGCCATTGTGCACATGGCCATTGCTGGCAGTGCTGTGGCAGGGACCCAGGAATGCGGCAGCCACTGATGAGTAAACCCTGATGCCACTGAACCCATCATGCTGGGTCAAAGTGGCTGCCCTCTCTCAGGGCTGTGCAAGTCTCCTGGTGGGCAATGCCCTGATGCTCTGGTGCCCTCTCCCACAGGCCCCCTGCCTGTAACCTGCCCACTCCCTGCCCTGTCCAGCTCCCTCACACAGCCTGAAGGGCGCAGGCAGGATCTCACTGAGGGGTTTCCTCCACACTCTCCACTGGGGACCAAGGGGAGGGAGCTCCTGATAGGGCTCCGGATAGGGTGTGTGATAGACACAAATGTCTTACAACTTTTTAAATCAGAAAAAAATGGACTTCTAGTTTAAAGAAAATGTTTTAATAAATAACATCAATGTATTTGTCTTAATACAACAGAATTATAACATTTGCTTTTTAATATTTTCTGGTTTAAAAAAAATGTATTTTTCTGGTGGAAGGGAACCACCAAAGTCCTCATGTAGTCCTGGCTTTGGATGGCTGGGAACTGGGACCACCCAAGGTCTCTCAGCCAGGCTGCACCCTATTGTGGCTGTGACTGATAGGCCTGGGAACTCTGGGGATCTCTTGCTGTCCCTTTTACCCTAGAGGAGCTCCAGGTGCCTCTCATTTGAGCAAGTAGGTGTGAACTGGCCCTGGAGAACTGTCAGGGGCTGGAGGCTTCAGCCCAGATGGGAGAGAAAGAAGGAATGACAGTTATTGGTGTGGTCTCTGTGCCGAGCACGGATGTCCCTCAGTATCATTCCAGGACCCTATCCCGCTCCACCTCCCAGGATACTAAAATCCACTGATGCTCAAGTCCCAATTATAAAGTGGCTGGTATTTACATGTAACCTACACGTTCCTAGCTGTGTACTATTTTAATGCCGAATACACTACAAACACTATGTAAATAGTTGTTAGACTATCTTTCTTAGGAAACAGTAACAACAGGGGAAAGACCATACAGTGGGTTCAGTACGAAGGTAATTTTTTTCAAATTTTTTTTTTATTTTATTTTAAACCAAGAACATGTATTGGTACATTCTACATACAATGGTCACATTCATTACATTAATTCTGTACCTATACATGATGTATCTTGGTTCTCCCCCCTCTCCCCTCTTCCCCTCTGCACCCTCCCTCCCTATTTACAGCAGGTTCATTCATCATTTTCCATATTTTCCCTTTCCCCTCTTTTTCCCCTGTTGCCTTTCTGCTTTTCCCCTTCTTTCTTTCTAGTACTTCTCTCCTCTGCTCACCATCCTCCTTTTAT